>JAVJIF010016934.1:0-78871 GCA_038442645.1 Agave tequilana | reverse complement strand
CCCCCTCTAGGTGATTTCAGAGGACTTCTTCGCCCTCTACATGATTAAAAGAACCAAAGAGGGCATACACTTCTTCGCCGCAAGGAGTAGTTCTGATAACCAGATCATCAATTTGGCGGACAGCGATCACAGGTGGTGTGATATCGTCATCGAGATTTATGGGGCTTGGGAGATGATCATGCAGAAGAACTGTGGAGCCATCTCGACTGCAATAGAACAACGGGACACTCATGCACAGAAAAATCCCGATTACAGTAGAGGAGAGGGTCCATAGCCTGCTTCGAATTGGAGTCGACTACCACAATTGGAGCTGGTTGCTACAATCAAGCTGACCTTCGACTCACCCTATTATCTTGTGTACTCGGGAAGAGACATGTTCTGCTCTCATGTCTGAGACAATCATTGAGAAGGATGGCACTGGGGCGAGTGTTGCCTTGCCTCGAGGGTGAGTCTTTCAAGGCGAGGCCCCAATTCGAGGCCCGAGACGGGCGAGAAGCGGTCGCATCGAGCCGACCTATCCTCTAGGAAGGTGGCAAAGGAACCTTCCATTTAGTCCAATGAGGAGGAAGAGACTGAGTTTGCACTTGTGCATCGTAAGTGGAAGGTCTCCGTCCAAGCTGGCCTGCAAGTAGGAGTGGCTCTGTACTAGGCATTTCTTTTTTTGTGATGGACTTGCTTTGATTAAGATGTTTTTATTTTGTAGAAGAAGATTTGATTTGACTATGGCTCCGATGAGGAGATCATGGAGCAGTATGGAGATGGAGGGGTTGATCAAGCGACAGGAGAAAAGTCTCGGGAGCGGCTTCTCTTAATGTGATTCAGGAGGTAGGGCCCGCCGAGCAACCCGAGCTCATGAGTTGGTAGATTCTCTGACTGCCTTTCCCAAGAAGGGAGCTCTCGTGGAATCAGTTCTCCGAGGAGATGTCTCCGAGGTGACCCCCCGACTGATGCAGCTTTGTCCCTCATGTTGGAGTCTTTAGTTGAGACTCAACAGACTGAGGAGAACGAATCTAGTGGGGCGACGACCGCTGTCTACCCTTCTATAGGAACATCCCAGAAGATTCTCGTTCGAGGGTCTGAGTGGAGAATGTTCCTGCGGAGGGGAGACCGCGAGATAGCTCTTGGGCACGAGAATTACCTCTAAGGCCTGAAGGAGTTTGAAAGGGTCCCCTCGATGGACCAGATAAGGTCACTAGAGAACGACGCCTTCCCGGTAAATTTTAATTGCTTCTTGTCTTCCATTGGGCATATAGTCTCCTTAAACGCCCCTTTTGCAGGCTGTGGCGTCTGTTGTCCAGTCCTTGGGCATTCAACATGCTGTTCTGAAGGAGAAAGACTCGAGCATTGCCAACCTCTAGAGTAAGCTCAAGGAGCTGTCTGTTAGTGAGGAGGGAGACTGACGAGGAGCTCGCCAAACTCCGAACTGACATGGACCAAGAGTTGGCCTGGCTTCAGGGATAGCATAAGGAAAAGACCACTGAGCCGCTGAAACAGTTCTTAGAGTTGGAGCAGAAAGACTTTGAACTCCAATCTATTTAGAAGGAGCTGAGCGAAGCACGCCGATTAGCCGAGGACGCCCGCGCCGAGCGCGATCGTGAGAGGGCGGCCTTTCAAATTGAGAAGGAAGGCGAGGTTGAGGCTGAGAAGAGGATTACCGACTTCGAAGCGTTAGTACAAAAGGAAATCCAATTGGTCTAGCGCGTGAAGTCCAAGCAAGGGTACAAGGATTGAATGCAAGGAAAATCACCGAGATACCCTCTGAGGCTGATGTGGCTTTAGGGGATCGAGGTGAATCTGGGTCCTTGGTCTCTGATGCGCCACCTCCACCTCTTGCTCCCTGGTCGACAGCTGAGACTCCTCGAGATTATCTTGCTGGTGAGGCCGCCGTGGTCCTTCGGCAAAGCTTAGCTCTAAAGCTGCCTAGGAACCTCGCTTGGATATGAAAATACACGTAGAGGGGGGGGGGGTGAATAGGTGTACAGCTAATCTATGAACAAAAATGCGAAAATTAAAACTTAATTGCAACACACTTAGTGTAACCAACGAGTGTAGCTGAATTCCCGGTGAAGGCCTCTGGACTAACCCCTCTTGATTCCTCTGAATAAGAGTTGAGGTGCTATATTAAGCTCTCGTGGTTAAACATAAGTGAGGCACACACAAACAACACAAGCATGTATATGATATGACAATATGAATCAATGCACAAAGTAAGAGAGAGAGTGTTAGAGAAAGTGGATCAATCACAAACACACGGATAAGTTTCGAGGTTCAAGCACACAGCTCTACGTCTCCGCCTTCACACAGAAGGATTTTCACTAACTCGTCCACACAGGACTTCCCACATAGGAACCTCCACTGAGGATTTGGGGCAATTACAATTGGAGTACACAACTCCTCTCTCAACCAAATACAACCTTTACACGTAGAGGCTAGGCACAAAGCCACCACGATATCCACCTCACAAATGAGGGATAGGCACAAAGCCAACAAGGATCACCTCACACTTGAGGGATACAACCCAATTGCACAACCTCCTCTATACTTAGAGGGAAAGGCACAAAGCCAAGTAATAATAAGGGTTTACAACATGGTGGTCTCTTTCAACTACAAACCAATTTTCTCACAAAACAAAGATCCTATAGATAGGATAGAAGGATAAGTTCAAGTGTGAGAAAACAAAGTGTTTTAAACACAAGAAAATTTCTTGGGAAAATCTCCAAATAGATATAAAATTTTTAGATCATAAACCAATTCCCAAAAGACTATTTTCTTTGAATTATCAAACACTTTAAAAATAAATGAAAATTGATCTTTTAAACCCAAAAACTCTTTTGAAAAACTTGCTCTTAAAATACTTGAAAAGATCTAAATTTTGCTCTCGAAAACTTGTTAAGAAACAACTCAAATGGGGATATTATACCCCATTTGGAATCTGCCCGTTGGCAGCAGAAAAGGCCCAGCTTGGTCTTCGGTCGACCGGCTGGTCGACTGGCAGAAAAGGCCCAGGTTGGCCTTCCGGTCGACCGGCTGGTCGACTTGCCAACGGCCAAAAAATCGACCGTTGCGCCCTCCGGTCGACCGCCCGGTCGACCGTGCCCAGAACCAGAGAGAACGGCTCTCTGGCCGGTCGACCGCCCGATCGACTGGGCCAACCCGAGAGTGGGCTGACTTTAGTTGGTCGACCGCTAGGTCGATCGGCCAAACATACTGGCCTTTGTGCACGTCATGTGCACATCGGTCGACCGGTCCGGTCGACCGACCACTGATCCGGTCGACCGTCCCGATCGACCGCCAGAGCCTAGCAGGGCAAAATACAGGACTTGAAACTGGTCTTTTCATTATCAAATAAATCCCATAAAATCTTATAAATTCCACAAAAATAGGTTCTTGTTATATCTTTGAAATCCAAACATGTTTGAGTAAAAATCAAACCATGTTACAAATATTTTGAACTATTTTTGTGCCTTACAATTTTGCCAAAGACCCAAATCCGTATTTTCCAAAACTTAGATTTTTGAAATGGAAATCTGATTTTTCCAAAACTCATGTAAATAAAAAAATATGATATTTAAACAACTTTGAAGCATATAGTATATGGATAGAATCTTATATACATGAAAGAGATATATATCAATATTTTTAACATTAAATCTGAAAATAAGTTTTGTTTAAATACAAAACCCAATACATGAATAGGTTATCAAAATAAGATTTTTTAAGAATATGAAGCATATATGTATATAGATCAAATCTAATATACATTAAACCATGTAAACTTGTTTTGATTCAATTCTATTCATGAAAACCAAGATCGGTTAAACCAAAAATAAAAACCAATAAACATGAAACGTGTGTGTGTTGTGAACTTGAGCATACCACACTATCTAATCTTTAACAATGGATCTAAACTAACTATTCTAAAATAAACCGAGGCCTCTTGTAGAGCGCCGTCTCTAAGTCGACTCGATCCAAACGTGATCCACCGAGCTTGACTCCAACGAGTGCTAGATATGAACTTTGATGCTCGGGCTCTTGAATCACCATGTGAAAGATCCAAAACACTTTTGTTGAAGCTAATCACCTACTAATATCTTGGTTAAATATCTTAAACTAAATATCACAAGATTATTAGTAAACTATAACTACATGAGTTAATCATCATCAAAACTAGAGTGGAAGGCCTCTGGGCCAACAATCTCCCCTTTTTGATGATGACAAAACTCATGGAGTTATATATGCATGAATTAAAGTTATGCTTCAAAGAAGCTCCCCTTAACTCATGCATAGCAATAAACAATATGCAATGAATGATAAACATAAATATGCATAAACATGCATAAAACAATGAAAGAAACATGCTCTTAATACCAAATTTTTAAAATAAATTTCTTTTCCCTTTTTAAAATAAACATGTTCTTAAGTACCAATTGAAAATATAAACTTAAAATATTACTCTTGATACCAATAAAAATTTCAATTGAAAGCTTTTTCAATAAAAACAATAAGAGCTCTTGATATCAATATAAAAACTCTTGATACCAATTGAAAGATAATCAATAAAAACTCTTGATACCAACAATAAAAATTTTAACAAAAGTTATTGATATCAATAAAACAAAACAACAAAATATGTTCTTGATTATCCATACTCTTGATACCAATATCAACAAAACATCAAACAAACTCTCTTGATACCAACATGAAACAAACTTTGATATAAACTTACAAATAAACAATAAACATGCATTTTGATATAAACTTACAAATAAACAATAAACGTGCATTTTGATATAAACTTACAAATAAACAATAAACATGCATATAAACTCAAATACTTCTTCCACTTTTTATCAATCATCACAAAGGGGTTAAAGTAAACAATAAAATAATATTCTCCCCCTTTTTGTCTGAAGCAAAAAATCAACAAGGGGTGAAATCAATCAAAACATTGTGATACAATTGAAAAAAATATATCAATTTAGTGCATCATGATATCAATTGAACATAAATAAAACATACCAATTGAAAATACATAAAACAAATATTTTTAATATAAATTTAAATAAACATGTCTATATTATACCAATTGAAAGTAAATAAAAAAAAATTGATATCAATTGAAAGATGTAAACATATAGGTAATCTTGATACCAATTATAAAATTAGTACCATTTGAAAGTAATTTTTCATTAGGAGCATACGATAAAAAAATCAATCTCATTTTTCAATCATTTTTTAACTTAAAGTGTGGGAGTAAAATACCAAAGGTAAATAAAACCAATTAAAAGGTGAAATATGAATTTTCTCCTCTTTATGAAATACCAAACAAAATGATGCATAAGCTTGTATAAGATACCAATTGAAACATAATCAATTGAAATATAATAGTCATTTAAGAAATCAAGCTTAGCATAACCAAAATTTATGCTCAAGGATATAAAGATATAGTAAGCACAAATAAAGTATATATATGTACGAAAATTGAATACCAATCGAAATTGATACTATTTGAAGTGTAAGCATATATATATAAAACATATATGAGTATACAAAAAGAATGTCAATAGTGATACCAATTGAAAAGATCTAATGATACCAATTGAAAGTATAATAAGAATCAAGTGTATAACTCATATTCCCTACCACCCATTCATGCACATGTTTAAATAGATTTTTAATTAAGAGCATACAAGGTATGGTCACCCAACCAGCCGCCCTTGGAAGGTAGGGTTTTTCAAAAATAAGTTTGAAAATATTGTAACACATTTGAAAACTCTACCATATGGAGAATACCGCAACTAGTTATATGATAAAATTGTAAACTAGTACGAAATCTTTCAAGTAAGGAATAAAATAAAAATATTTTCCAAAAAAATATGAAAATCACATGATCATCAAACACTCAAGGGTCCGTAAAGCTTATATAGTCTCATGGAAACAAATCATGAGTAAAAAAAATGATGTGAGTGTACAAGTATAATGTGAAATACAAAGTCACGGAAATAGGCAATTAAGCTCAATATGAAATTCCTTAAAAATATAAAAATCATCAAAACAAGAATCCTTCAAGGTATATATATGTCTTGTACAAACTAGAGTATACATACATATCCCAAAATGAACGAGTCCACAAAAGTATATGCATGAAGGCAAGTGGCTCATGGATGTATATGTATAACTATTAGTTTAAACAAAATAGACATATACATGAAGTTAAACATAAACATGAAAATATATCAAAAATATGGAATACAAGTCAAAATGTATGAATCATCAAAACTAGACTATACTAGTATATCTAATGAGTACAAATGAGCATTCAAGCACAAACATATAATAATCTATTTGTGGCTCACTAGTTGTACAAGTATGTATCCAATTTTTAATGAAAACGAACATCTAAACATGTAATCAAAACATGAAGCATAGAAATCAAAACAAAACTCATATGGTCATTATGGCAAATGCCCATGGATTAGAGTTATGATATACATAATAGCTAAACTATGGAGAGAACACAAAATATGGGTCCATATAAACATGGGTGATCTCAGATGCTATACGTGTATGACAATAGTCTAATAAGCATGGCATATGGCATAATGAGCATTAAAACAAGACATGCTATAAATGAATGATCTAAAAGCATGCAAAATAATAAGGAGTAAGAGATAGTTACCAAAATCATGAGGGCAACTCTCTATGTCTCCAAAACAAGGTGGTCCTCCCACCAAATTTCCCTTGAAAGTGATGCATCTAAATAGTCATCTTTAAGCTCGGAACGCATCCACCTCAAGGCACCATCACTCTCACATTATGTGAGAGCCCACACCTACATCAAATAAAAATAAGAGTGGTCTTTGGTACCCACACTCTTTTGGGTCCATGGGGGTTAGCTTCTTTCTTAACCCAAACAAATTTAGTTGCTAAATTTGAATCATGTATACGATCATAACAAAACTTAACAAGGTGGCCCTTACGTCCACAATGTGTACATGTGTACACATGGGCATACATTGTGTGATGGGTGTGAACGTGGAGAGCATGTGTATCCGTGTATGGTGTGCATTCATAGATGGAACTTGTTTCTTGCGAAACATGATTCCAACCGTGTATGGTTCATGGCACAATGGCTCAAAGTGGAGCCCAAACAATCAACACTCTTCTTAAGAATAGATATATCATTTTCAATTATAGAAGAGGTGCATCCAATGGATACACTAGGTGGTGAAGCTATACTAGCATGGCAAACATGTGTATCTAAATTATTTTTTAAAGATATATTTTCATTTAAGCAAACTTCTAAATCTTTTGAAATCAAATCAATTTTTTTTCAAAGAAACATTTTCTTTTACAACAAAATCAAGTTTTTGAAGATAAAGTTTCATTGTTCTACAAAACATTTTCACAATCATTTTTATTTTTTAAAATTTTGTTTTCATTTTGAGAAAGATCAAGTTGGGGTTTAAGTGACTCACGTTCACTTGAAATCTCATCCCTTTCTTGCAAAGCAATCTTAAGTCTAGAAGATAAATTTTTATTTTCTTCTTTTAATCCAAAACTATCCTTTTTCAAAAGTTTATATTTTGAAATCAAATTTTCACAATTTTTAGCTAGTTCATCATTTAAGGCTTGTGCATCCATACACTCATTGCAATAAGAACTAGTACTAACATCTAGTTGAGTATCCGAGTGTACCTCAAGGGAGTCATTCTCTTGGACCATGAAGTAACGTTCGTCGGACTTGTCTTGACTAGATTTCCTCTTCTCATTGATAATCGTTGGTAGCTCGGGAGATGTCAAAATGTTCCACACTACAAAAGCGGAATCATAATGAGAAAACACATGTAAATATTTTTTATCAAGAGATGCTCTAAGTGCCTTTAGGGCTAGTGCATTGGCCTCTTTATGATTGCTATCACTAAGGTAGGATTCCTTGGTAATGGCAAGGTAAACTTTATAACGTAGGGCTTTTAAATGGCAACTATCATAACCTTCCATATATCAAGTCTAGAGATATCAAACATAGAAGGGCTATCCATGAGTGCAAACTATATGTGTGCAAATGCAAATGCAAATATAGATTAGCAAAATCAAGATCACACTCTTAGGTGGTTAAACCTAATATCAGGAGTGTAGGCTCTGATACCAATTGAAAGTACACCTAGAGGGGGGTGAATAGGTGTACGGCTAATCTATAAACAAAAAAGCAAAAATTAGAACTTAATTGGAACACACTTAGTGTAACCAACGAGTGTAGCCGAATTCCCGGTGAAGGGCTCTGAACTAACTCCTCTTGATTCCTCTGAATAAGAGTTGAGGTGCTATATGAAGCTCTCGTGGTTAAACACAAGTGAGGCACACACAAACAATACAAGCATGTATATGTATGACAATATGAATCAATGCACAAAGTAAGAGAGAGTTAGAGAAAGTGGATCAATCGCAAACACACGGATATGTTTCGAGGTTCGAGCACTCAGCTCTACGTCCCCGTCTTCACACAGAAGGATTTTCACTAACTCGTCCACACAGGACTTCCCACACAGGGAACCTCCACTAAGGATTTGGGGCAATTACAATTGGGAGTACACAACTCCTCTCTCAACCAAATACAACCTCTACACTTAGAGGCTAGGCACAAAGCCACCACAATATCCACCTCACAAATGAGGGATAGACACAAAGCTAAACAAGGATCACCTCACACTTGAGGGATACAACCCAATTGCACAACCTCCTCTACACTTAGAGGGAAAGGCACAAAGCCAAGCAATGATAAGGGTTTACAACTTAGTGGTCTCTTTCAACCACAAACCAATTTTCTCACAAAACAAAGATCCTACAGATAGGATAGCAAGATAAGCTCAAGTGTGAGAAAATAAAGTGTTTTGAACAAAGAAAATCACTTGGAAAAATCTCAAAATAGATATAGAATTTTTAGATCAAAAACCAATTCCCAAAAGACTATTTTCTTTGAATTATCAAACACTTTAAAAACAAATGAAGATTGATCTTTTAAACCCAAAAATCTTTTGAAAAACTTGCTCTTAAAACACTTGAAAAGATCTAAAATTTTGCTCTTGAAAACTTGTTAAGAAACAACTGAAATGGGGGGATATTTATACCCTATTTGGAATCTGCCCGTTGGCAGTAGAAAAGGCTGAGATTGGCCTTCCGGTCGACCGGCCAACGGTCAAAAAATTGACCGTTGAGCCCTCCGGTTGACCGCCGGTCGACTGTGCCCAGAACCAGAGAGCAACGGCTCTCTAGCCGGTCGACCGCCCGGTTGACCGGGCCAACCCGAGAGTGGGCTGACTTCAGTCGGTCGACCGTTCGGTCGACCGGCCAAACATACTGCCCTTTGTGCACGTCTTGTGCACATCGGTTGACTGATTCGGTCGACCGACCACTGGTCTTGCAGGGCAAAATACAGGACTTGAAAATTGGTCTTTTTATTATCAAATAAATCTCATAAAATCTCATAAATTTCACAAAAATAGGTTCTTATTATATCTTTGAAATCCAAACATGTTTGAGTAAAATCAAACCATGTTACAAACATTTTGAATCATTTTTGTGACTTACAAATTTTGCCGAAAACCAAAATCCATATTTTCCAAAACATAGATTTTTGAAATGGAAATCCGATTTTTCCAAAACTCATGTAAATACAAAAACATGATATTTAAATAACTTTGAAGCATATGGTATATGGATATAGAATCTAATATACATGAAAGAGATATATATCAATGTTTTTGACATTAAATCCGAAAATAAGTTTTGTTTAAATACAAATTCAAATACATGAATAGATTATCAAAATAAGCTTTTCTAAGAATATGAAGCATACATGTATATAGATCAAATCTAATATACATTAAACCATGTAAACTTGTTTTTTTTCAATTCTATTCATGAAAACCAAGATCGGTTAAACCGAAAACCAAAACCAATAAACATGAAACGTGTGTGTTGTAAACTTGAGCATACCACACTATCTAATCTTTAACAATGGATCTAAACTAACTATTCTAAAACAAACCGAGGTCTCTTGTAGAGTGCCGTCTCCAAGTCGACTCGATCCAAACGTGATCCACCGAGCTTGACTCCAACGGTGCTAGATATGAACTTTGACGCTCGGGCTCTTGAATCACCCTGTGAAAGCTTCAAACACCTTTGTTGAAGCTAATCACCTACTAGTATCTTGGTTAAATGTCTAAAACTAAATATCATAAGATTATTAGTAATCTATAAGTACATGAGTTAATCATCATCAAAACTAAAGTGGAAGGCCTCTGGGCCAACAATCTCCCCCTTTTTGATGATGACAAAACTCATGGAGTTATATATGCATGGATTAAAGTTAAGCTTCAAAGAAGCTCTCTCTTTACTCATGCATAGCAATAAACAATATGCAATGAATGATAAACATAAATATGCAAAACATGCATAAAACAATGAAAGAAACATGCTCTTGATACCAAATTTTTAAAATGAATCCCTTTTCCCTTTTTTTTAAAATAAAGATGTTCTTAAGTACCAATTGAAAATATAAACTTAAAATATTACTCTTGATACCAATAAAAATTTCAATTGAAAATTTTATCAATAAAAGCAATAAAAGCTCTTGATACCAATCAATAAAAACTCTTGATACCAATTGAAAGATAATCAATAAAAGCTCTTGATACCAACAATAAAAATTTTAATAAAAGTTCTTGATATCAATAAAACAAAACAACAAAATATATTCTTGATTATCCATGCTCTTAATACCAATATCAACAAAACATCAAAACATCAAACAAACTCTCTTGATACCAACATGAAACAAACTTTGATATAAACTTACAAATAAACAATAAACATGCATTTTGATATAAACTTACAAATAAACAATAAACATGCATAAAAACTCAAATACTTCTCCCCTTTTTGTCAATCATCAACAAAGGGGTTAAAGTAAACAATAACACAATGTTCTCCCCCTTTTTGTCTGAAGCAAAAAATCAATAAGGGGTGAAATCAAATCAAAACATTATGATACCAATTGAAAAAAATATATCAATTTAGTGCATCATGATATCAATTGAACAAAAATAAAACATACCAATTGAAAATACATAAAACAAATATTTTTAATATAAATTTAAATAAACATGTCTATATTATACCAATTGAAAGTAAATAAAATAAATTTTGATATCAATTGAAAGATGTAAACATATAGGTAATCTTGATACCAATTGTAAAAATTAGTATCAATTGAAAGTAATTTTTCTTTAGGAGCATATGATACCAAAAAAAAAATCAATCTCATTTTTCAATCATTTTTCAACAAAAGTGTGGGAGTAAAATATCAAAGGTAAACAAAACCAATTAATTGGTGAAATATGAATTTCTCTCTCTTTATGAAATACCAAACAAAATGATGCATAAGCTTGTATAAGGTACCAATTGAAACATAATCAATTGAAATATAATAGTCATTTAAGAAATCAAACTTAGCAGAACCAAAATTTGTGCTCAAGGATATAAAGATATAGTAAGAACAAATAAAACATATATATATGTATGAAAAATTGAATACCAATCGAAATTGATACTATTTGAAGTGTAAGCATACATATATAAAAACAATATAAGTATACAAAAAGAATGTCAATAGTGATACCAATTGAAAAGATCCAATGATACCAATTGAAAGTATAATAAGAATCAAGTGTATAACTCATATTCCCTACCACCCATTCATGCACATGTTTAAATAGATTTTCAATTAAGAGCATACAAGGTATGGTCGCCCAACCAGCCGCCCTTAGAAGGGTAGGGTTTTTCAAAAATAAGTTTGAAAATATTGTAACATATTTGAAAACTCTACCAAATGAAGAATACCGCAACTAGTTATATGATAAAATTGTAAACTAGTACGAAATCTTTCAAGTAAGGAATAAAATAAAAATATTTTTCATGAAAATATGAAAATCACATGGTCATCAAACACTCAAGGGTCTATAAAGCATATATAGTCTCATGAAAATAAATCATGAGTAAACAAAAATGATGTGAGTGTACAAGTATAATGTGAAATACAATTTATGAAAATAGGCAATTAAGCTCAAAATGAATTCCTTAAAAATATGAAAATCATCAAAACAAGAATGCTTCAAGGTATATGTATGTCTTGTACAAACTAGAGTATATATACATATCTAAACACGAACGAGTCTACAAAAGTATATGCATGAAGGCAAGTGACTCATGGATGTATATGTATAACTATTAGTTTAGACAAAATAGACATATACATGAAGTTAAATATAAACATGAAAATATGTCAAAAATATGAAATACAAGTCAAAATGTATGAATCATCAAAACTAGACTATACTAGTACATCTAATGAGTATAATAAGCATTCAAGTACAAACATATAATAATCTATTTGTGGCTCACTAGTTGTACAAGTATATATCCAAGTTTTAATGAAAACTAACATCTAAACATATAATCAAAACATGAAGCATAGAAATTAAAACAAAACTCATATGATCATTATGGCAAATGCCCATAGATTAGAGTTATGATATACATAATAGCTAAACTATGGAGAGAACACAAAATATGAGTCCATATAAACATGGGTGATCTCAGATGCTATACATATATGACAATAGTCTAATAAGCATGGCATATGACATAATGAGTATTAAAATAAGACATGCTATAAATGAATGATCTAAAAGCATGCAAACATAAATAAGGAGTAAGAGATAGTTACCAAAAAGCATGAGGGTAACTCTCTATGTCTCCAAAACAAGGTGGTCCTCCCACCAAACTTCCCTTGAAAGTGATGCATCTAAATAGTTATCTTTAAGCTTGGAGCGCATCCACCTCAAGGCACCATCACTCTCACGTCATGTAAGAGCCCACACCTACATCAAATAAAAATAGGAGTAGTCTTTGGTACCCACACTCTTTTGGGCCCATGGGGGTTAGCTCCTTTCCTAACCCAAACAAATTTAGTTGCTAAATTTGAATCATGTATACGATCATAACAAAACTTAGTAAGGTGGCCCTTACGTCCACAATGTGTACATGCGTACACATGAACATACATTGTGTGATGGATGTGAACGTGGGGAGCATGTGTATGCCATGTATGGTGTGCATGTATAGATGGAACTTATTTCTTGCGAAACATGGATTCCAACCGTGTATGGTTCATGGCACAATGGCTCAAAGTGGAGCCCAAACAATTAACACTCTTCTTAAGCATAGATATATCATTTTCAATTATAGAAGAGGTGCATGCAATGGATACACTAGGTGGTGAAGCTATACTAGCATGGCAAACATGTGTATCTAAACATTTTTCAAAATATATTTTCATTTAAGCAATCTTCTAAATCTTTTAAAATTAGATCAATTTTGTTTTTCAAATAAACATTTCTTTAACAACAAAATCAAGTTTTGAAGATAAAGTTTCATTGTTCTTCAAAACATTTTCACAATAATTTTTATTTTTCAAAATCTTATTTTCATTTAGAACAAGCTCAAGTTGGGATTTAAGTGAGTCACGTTCACTTGAAATTTCATTCCTTTCTTACAAAGCAATCTCAAGTCTAGAAGATAAATTTTTATTTTCTTCTTTTAATCCAAAACTATCCTTTTTCAAAAGTTTATATTTTGAAATCAAATTTTCACAATTTTAGCTAGTTCATCATTTAAGGCTTGTGCATCCATACACTCATTGCAATAAGAACTAGTACTAACATCTAGTTGAGTATCCGAGTGTACCTCAAGGGAGTCATTCCCTTGGACCATGAAGCAACGTTCGTCGGACTTGTCTCGACTAGATTTGCTCTTCTTATTGATAATCGTTGGTAGCTCGAGAGATGTCATAATATTTCACACTGTAAAAGCGGAATCATAATGAGAAAACACATGTAAATATTTTTTATCAAGAGATGCTCTAAGTGCCTTTAGGGCTAGTGCATTGGCCTCTATATGCTTGCTATCACTAAGGTAGGATTCCTTGGTAATGGAAAGGTAAACTTTATAACCTAGGGCTTTTAAATGGCAACTATCATAACCTTCCATATATCAAGTCTAGAGATATCAAACATAGGAGGGCTATCCATGAGTGCTAACTTTATGTGTGCAAATGCAAATGAAAATGTAAATTAGCAAAATTAAGATCACACTCCTAGGTGGTTAAACCTAATATCAGGAGCGTAGGCTCTGATACCAATTGAAAGTATACCTAGAGGGGGGTGAATAGGTGTACGGTTAATCTATAAACAAAAATGCGGAAATTAAAACTTAATTGCAACACACTTAGTGTAACCAACGAGTGTAGCCGAATTCCCGGTGAAGGGCTCTAGACTAACTCCTTTTGATTCCTCTGATAAGAGTTGAGCCGCTATATGAAGCTCTCGTGATTAAACACAAGTGAGGCACACACAAACAACACAAGCATGTATATGATATGACAATATGAATCAATGCACAAAGTAAGAGAGAGAGTTAGAGAAAGTGGATCAATCGCAAACACACGGATATGTTTCGAGATTCGAGCACACAGCTCTACGTCCCCGCCTTCACACAGAAGGATTTCCACTAACTCGTCCACACAGGACTTTGTAAAATCACCTAGAGGGGGGTGAATAGGTGATGGCTAATCTAATGGTCACTAAATGCGGAATTAAAAACTTATATGACCTAAACTAAACTTCTTAAGCTAAACACCACGTATAACACAAGAGTGTAGCCAAATTCCCGTGAAGGGCTCTGGACTAACTCCTCTAGATTCCCCTAGATAAGGGTTGAGGTACCGCGTTGGCTCTCTTGGTTGAATAAAAGTGTTAGCAAACAATCCCCAAGCATATATCAATAAGCATACAATATATCAAGCATGTAAAGATAAATACAAAAGAAGCATGCAAGATATAAATAAGGAGATAGAGAGAGAGTGAGCAATCGCAAACACAAGGGATTTGTTTCGAGGTTCGAGCACGCTTGCTCTACATCCCCGCCTTCGACACACGAAGGATTTCCACTATAATCGATCTCCCGGATCACTCGGTGCCGCAACACCTACAAGCTCTCGGACTCCCTAGTCCGTACACACCGCAAGCCACACAAGCTCACCGAGGCCGCACCTCAAACCAAGAGTTCACACACGAACTCGAAACACCGCAAACCCGCAAGTCCGCCTCCTCAAAGTACAAGAAAGATCTCTTGGTGATCTAAACACTTTGATCACCAATAAATACTCTCACAAAAATACTCCTATAGGTTGAATATATCAATGGATAGCTCAAGTGTTTGTGAGAAAAACAAGGATGGAAATTATGGAGGAAAACTCAAGAAATCTCTTTTAAACACTCTTGATAAAAACTCTCTTTTTAATTTGGAAATTAAGCTCTAAAACAAGTGGATATAACCACTGAAATGAGTGGGAAAAACTAGCCCAAAACTATTCTTGAAATCTTAGAGAAACAACCCCCAAATGCCCTTTTTATAGAGCTAGAAAAACTAGCCGTTGGGGTCTGACAGAGCTGTCGGTCGACCGGCCGGTCGACCGCCAACGGTCAGAAATCCGACCGTTGGGGCTTCGGTCGACCGGCCCGGTCGACCGAGCCTCTGGAACAGAGAACATATTCTCTGTCGATCGACCGCTCGGTCGACCGGGGTTTTCCAGAGAGCAGACCTCTCTGGACGGTCGATCGTCCCGGTCGACTGGCCCTCCAGCCAGACTCGTGCATGTCTGTGCACGTCGCGCGGTCGACCGGCCCTCCAGCCAGACTCGTGCATGTCTGTGCACGTCGCGCGGTCGACCGGCTCGGTCGACTGGCTGAAGCCAGGTCAGGGATTTAAAACTTGGTCTTTTGGCTCACATAAAATCCCATAAAATCACAGAAAATCTACAAAAATAGTTTTACCAATATACTTTGATAAACAAACATGCTTGCACAAAATCAAGACATGTTACAAATGATTTGGACTATTTTTGTAACTTGAAATTTTGGTTTAAAAACGAAAACAGTATTTTTCCAAAATGATTTTCCAAAACTTGTTTTTCTAAAAACTTCTCCAAATACAAAAACAAGATATTTAAACTCATTTGAAGCATAGTGTGTATGGATATGATCCACTACACAAACATGGTGAAATATCTATGTTTTTGACATTAAGCACTAAACATGGTTTTGTATAAAACATGTAAACTTGAAAACCAAAAACCAAATAGTATTTTTCCAAAGTAAAATTCTTTTCTAAACTGAAAATTCTTTTATAAAAGTTATCTAAATCAAGATTGTGTGTGTATAGATATACTTGAGCAATCCACCAACTATTCTATCCTTTACATTTTATCTAAAAATAAAATCTTCTAAAACAAACCTAGATACAAGTCTTCATCTTCTTGAAGTCTTCACTTGAAGTCTTCTCATCTTCTTGACTTGGTCCAAACATGATCCATAGAGCTAGACTCCTCTTGAGTACTTGATATGGTCTTGATGCACAAGCTCTTGAATCAAACCGTGCTAGCTCCAAAACTTGACTTTAAATCCTTTGTTGAAGCTACACACCTACTAAGATCTTGATCAACAAATCTGAAACTAATTAAACACAAGATCATTAGTAACATAACTACATGAGTTGATCATCATCAAAACTAGAGTGATAGGCCTTTGGGCCAACAATCTCCCCCTTTTTGATGATGACAAAACTCATGAAGTTATATATGCATGAATTAAAGTAAAGCTCCAAAGAAGCTCCCACTTAACTTATGCATAACAAATAAACAAATAAATATGCAATGTATGCTCATAAACATGTATGCAAATCTAGGAGATAAACATGCCAATCAAGCATAAAACAAATCAAATTCTTTATCTCCTATTTGCAAAACAAAACATATATGCATAAACATAAAAACTACTCCCCCTTTATGAATAAAGGAAGGAAAACATACATATATCTCAAATACTTCTCCCTCTTTTTGTCAATCATCAACAAAGGGTTAAAGTAAAAACAAAACTAAAATTTTTCTCCCCCTTTTTATCATAAACAAAGAGATCACTAAGGGGTGAAATCAAAGCAATTAAATAAAAGGTATATGCGATATACATTCATGAAGAGGAAGACGCTAAGTTAGCTTCCCTACATATATGCATTATATGAAGAAGGGATGACAAGCCCCAATTCACATAACACATAATCTGTAATGCATAAGAGGAGATGTGAAGCTCCCCCTACACACGTGTATCACATAAAGAAGAGTTGTCAAGCTCCTCAATATAAGATACACTCAACATGAATCTATATGTGGAAGAGATGTTAAGCTATCCTTGCATATAGGCAATACAAATAAAAAATGTTTTGATTATTAATTGTTCAAACAAAATTTTGAATTTTTCTCAATAAAACAAATTTTGAGATATCTTGTAAACAAAAATTTTAAGATACCAATTGTAAAAAAAATCATGTTGATACTAATTGTAAATAAACATATAAACTAAACATTACAATTGTAAAATAAACAAATTTGAAATTGGCTATACATATTGATATCAATTGTAAATTTATAACAAATTTGAAATTGACGCATATTGATACCAATTGAAAAACAATGCATAAGCTTTATAAAAATGTCAATTGAGATACCAATTGAAAATAAAGTTTTAGATCAAGCTTTGCATAAACTAATTTTGTGTTTTAAATATGTAAACCAATTGTAAAGCAAGCACACGAAAATCATATATATGTATGAAGAGAGAATACCAATAGAAATTGATATTATTTGAAATAATGAAGCATACATATATAGAAAACAAAATATGAGTATATACAAAATTATCAATTTAGATACCAATTGAAAAGATCCAATGATACCAATTGAAAATAACAATATAAATCAAGTATATAACTCATAACCTACCACCCTTTATATGCACAAGGTAAAGAATTTTCCAATAAAGCTTACAAGGCATACTCGCCCCGTCGTCCTCCCATATAAATGGTTTAGGAAGGGGTTTTCGAAAATAGGGTTTGAAAACATTTTATTGTGAAAATCACTACTCAATTGAAGAATAATAACTAGTTAAAAATAATTTTTGAAACACTAGTTAAAGATCCTTCAAAATAAAACATATGTTTTTCATGAATCATACCAAATACACAAAAGTTGACACTCAAAGTCCATGAAGCTCAAAAAAATAATCATGAAACAAAGTCATGAATAAACAAATAAAAATGTGAGTGCACAAGAATCATGTAATTAGCATTTTCATGAAATTAATCAAGGAAGCTCCAAAACACAAGTCATTTTATAAAAAATGAAAAAATCATTTTTCATTTAAAAACTAAACTTCTAGGTATATGTATATTTTTATTCAATCCTAACAATATGCATACATATCCCAAACATAAAAAGAGTCTATGATATAATTTGTATGAAGGTAAGAGACTCACGGATATACATATATATTTATTAGATTTGAATAAAAATTACATATACATGAAGTAAAAAAATGAAAATAGGTAAAACAAGTGTAAATGAGAGAATCATCAAAACTAGGCTATACATGTGCATATAGTGAGTACAAATGAACAATGAAGTGCAAACATATATGAATCAATTTGCTTCTCACTACTTGTACATGTATAAATACAAGTTTTGATAAAAGCTACATTTAAACTAGTATTTATCACATGAAGCACAAAAACACATGAACATGCTAAAAATATGATATAAGTAAAAAATATGTAAATAAACTAGGAGTTTGAGAGATAGTTACCAAACCAAAGAACTATGCTCCAAACCTCCAAAACATGGTGGTTGTCCCACCAAACTTCCTTGATAGCGGTGCATCAAATATGTGTCCATCATGTCTATGTGCATCCACCATCAAGGCACCATTCCTCTCACGTTTCGTGAGAGCCCGCACTTACATCAAAAACAAAAGGTGGGGATTTTGGTACCCATTTTCTTTTGGGTCCTTGGGGGTTAGCTTTGTAAGGCACCCAAACATTTTCTTAGCAAAATTTAAATAATGCAACTTATCAAAATAAAACTTTGCTAAATGGCCTTTGCAGCCACAATGTGTACATTTGTACACCTTAGGATGCATATGAGTGTGAGTGTGAGCATGACGTGCAGCATAAGCATATGCATGATGAGGATGATGTGCATGGACATGTGGAGTTTGTTTCTTTGAAAACAAGGACTCTAATCTCTTATCGTTAACTGCACATGTGCTCAAAGTTGAGCTCAAACAATTTATTTTATTTTTCAAAAATTTCATCTCATTAGTAGTAGCATGTAAAGCATGATGAGAATGAGAATCATTTTTCTTATTCTTTTTAGAAACATTTTCTTTTTCTTTTTCAATCATTTTTCTTTTCAAAGAAGTGTTTTCATGTAAAGCAACTTCTTTTTGTTTTTCCACCAAAACAATTTTATTTTTCAAACTAGTGTTTCCTTCACATAAATCATTCAATTTGGACATTAAGGAAACATTCTCATTTTTCAAATTCTCATTTTCTTTTTCAATGCATGCGACCTTATTTCTAAATGAATCATTTTCTTTATGCATGCAATCAAATTTCTTTTTCAAATTTCTATTGTCTTTCTTAAGTATGTCATATTTTTCAAGCAATAGTTGACAAAAAGATGTGAGCTCATCATATGACATGTCATTATCTGCATCTACCTCGGATTCGGTAGTTACCTCAAGGGGGTTGTCCCCTTGGACCATATAGCACAAGTTGGAAGTGTCGCTTCCAACATCCGAGTCGCTCCCCGCATAATATTGATCTTTTTCTCCTAGGGAGATCAAGGTATTCCAAACTACAAAAGCCAAATCAACATTAGCAACCCTAGATAAATAATCATCATTTAGGGTAGACTTTAAAGCATGTAGGACTTTTGCATTAGCTTCAATATTTTTGCCATTTAAACAATAAGAATCTTTAGTAGTGACAAAATAAACATGAATGCCTAGGGCCTTGAGGTACAAGGACATCTTAACCTTCCAAATTTGGATGTTAAGAATGTCAAAGGTGGGTGGTGACATGAAGTCCATGGTGTGTGTACAAATTTTGTGATTAGCCTAAAAATGAGGATCTTTAACTCTAGGTTATAAGACCCAAATAAAGAGCACTTGGCTCTGATACCAATTGTAAAATCACCTAGAGGGGGGGTGAATAGGTGATGGCTAATCTAATGGTCACTAAATGCGGAATTAAAAACTTATATGACCTAAACTAAACTTCTTAAGCTAAACACCACGTATAACACAAGAGTGTAGCCGAATTTTTCGTGAAGGGCTTTGGACTAACTCCTCTAGATTCCCTAGATAAGGGTTGAGGTGCCGCGTTGGCTCTCTTGGTTGATTACAAGTGTTAGCAAACAATCCCCAAGCATATATCAATAAGTACACAATATATCAAGCATGTAAAGATAAACACAAAAGAAGCATACAAGATATAAATAAGGAGATAGAGAGAGTGAGCAATCGCAAACACAAGGGATTTGTTTTGAGGTTCGAGCACCCTTGCTCTACATCCCCGCCTTCGACACACGAAGGATTTCCACTATAATCGATCCCCCGGATCACTCGGTGCCGCAACACCTACAAGCTCTCAGACTCCCTAGTCCGTACACACCGCAAGCCACACAAGCTCGCCGAGGCCGCACCTCAAACCAAGAGTTCACACACGAACTCGAAACACCGCGAACCCACAAGTCTGCCTCCTCAAAGTACAAGAAAGATCTCTTGGTGATCTAAACACTTTGATCACCAATAAACACTCTCACAAAAATACTCCTATAGGTTGAATATATCAATCGATAGCTCAAGTGTTCGTGAGAAAAACAAGGATGGAAATTATGGAGGAAAACTCAAGAAATCTCTTTTAAACACTCTTGATAAAAACACTCTTTTTGATTTAGAAATGAAGCTCTAAAACAAGTAGATATAACCACTGAAATGAGTGGGAAAAACTAGCCTAAAACTATTCTTGAAATCTTAAAGAAAACAGCCCCCAAATGCCCCTTTTTATAGAGCTAGAAAAACTAGCCGTTGGGGTCTGATAGAGCTGTCGGTCGACCGCCAATGGTCAGAAATCCGACCATTGGGGCTTCGGTCGACCAGCCCGGTCGACCGAGCCTCTGGAATAGAGAACAAATTCTCTGTCGGTCGACCGCTCGGTCGACCGGGGTTTTCCAGAGAGCAGACCTCTCTGGACGGTCGACCGTCCCGGTCGACCGGCCCTCCAGCCAGACTCGTGCACGTCTATGCACGTCGCGCGGTCGACCGGCCCGGTCGACCGACTGAAGCCAGGTCAGGGATTTAGGGATTTAAAACTTGATCTTTTGGCTCACATAAAATCCCATAAAATCACAGAAATCTACAAAAATAGTTTTACCAATATACTTTGATAAACAAACATGCTTGCACAAAATCAAGACATGTTACAAATGATTTGGACTATTTTTGTAACTTGAAAATTTTGATTTAAAAACGAAAACAGTATTTTTCCAAAATGATTTTCCAAAACTTGTTTTTCTAAAAACTTCTCCAAATACAAAAACAAGATATTTAAACTCATTTGAAGCATAGTGTGTATAGATATGATCCACTACACAAACATGATGAAATATCTATGTTTTTGACATTAAGCACTAAACATGGTTTTGTATAAAACATGTAAACTTGAAAACCAAAAACAAATGGTATTTTTCCAAAGTTAAAATTCTTTTCTAAACTGAAAATTCTTTTATAAAAAGTTATCTAAATCAAGATTGTGTGTGTATAGATATACTTGAGCAATCCACCAACTATTCTATCCTTTACATTTTATCTAAAAATAAAATCTTCTAAAACAAACATAGATACAAGTCTTCATCTTCTTGAAGTCTTCACTTGAAGTCTTCTCATCTTCTTGACTTGGTCCAAACATGATCCATAGAGCTAGACTCCTCTTGAGTACTTGATGTGGTCTTGATGTACAAGCTCTTGAATCAAACCGTGCTAGCTCCAAAACTTGACTTTAAATCCTTTGTTGAAGCTACACACCTACTAAGATCTTGATCAACAAATCTGAAACTAATTAATACAAGATCATTAGTAACATAACTACATGAGTTGATCATCATCAAAACTAAAGTGATAGGCTTTTGGGCCAACAGACTTCCCACACAGGGAACCTCCACTGAGGATTTAGGGCAATTACAATTGGGAGTACGCAACTCCTCTCTCAACCAAATACAACCTCTACACTTAGAGGCTAGGCACAAAGCCACCACAATATTCACGTCACAAATGAGGGATAGGCACAAAGCCAAACAAGGATCACCTCACACTTGAGTGATACAACCAAATTGTACAACCTCCTCTACACTTTGAGGGAAAGGCACAAAGCCAAGCAATGATAAGGGTTTACAACTTGGTGGTCTCTTTCAACCACAAACT
The DNA here is from genome assembly GCA_038442645.1 of Agave tequilana. Classification (NCBI taxonomy): domain Eukaryota; kingdom Viridiplantae; phylum Streptophyta; class Magnoliopsida; order Asparagales; family Asparagaceae; genus Agave; species Agave tequilana. The sequence continues at coordinate 56,381 of JAVJIF010016934.1, read as the reverse complement.
AATTTTCTCACAAAACAAAGATCCTATAGATAGGATAGCAAGATAAGCTTAAGTGTGAGAAAATAAAGTGTTTTGAATAAAGAAAATCACTTGAGAAAATCTCCAAATAGATATAAAATTTTAGATCAAAAACCAATTCCCAAAAGACTATTTTCTTTGAATTATCAAACACTTTAAAAACAAATGAAGTTTGATCTTTTAAACCCAAAAACTCTTTTGAAAAACTTGCTCTTAAAACACTTGAAAAGATCTATATTTAAAATATTATTGTAAGATTTAAGTAATCTATAAATTATAAGAAAACTGAATATTTCATTCCTAAACTTAGTCTCTATTCAAAATTTATTTTCAATCAAAGTAAGGAGTCAAATTGTACTTCTCATCTAATCTATTACTTTACTCTAAGTCATATGCACCTTCATGACCGTGAAAATTTTGACTAAAGATTTTTTAACTCTTATGCCTTATTTATTTATTTATTTATTTATTTTTGGTGGTATTATTCCTTAGTTCTGTTAAGTTTTCTAATCTGCCCATAATCAGTGACTCTCAAACCAAACGGTCTTAGGACACCGGGTGAGAAAACTCCCCAAGGATTTAAGGAGTCGAGCAAACAAGGCCACAAAACTAAAGATTTTATTATATGAACCACTTTTAAGCGTGAATACTTATACTTTATGAGGCACAAATACCCAGCTTAATCAGAGGATTTTTTATAGATATCTATTTCTTTTTTTCAAACTTATCTAATCATCTTTTACATAAATACCAAGGCTTGCTTAGGTCAATAATTAGATTTTATTTATTTTCATAGATATACATATATATTTTTTATATAAGGCATAAGAATCTTTGTTTTTGAACCCTAAGTGTGTAAGTGTATAAAGTGTGCATATTTCATTAAGATAAAGATCAAGATTAAATTACTTTGACAATTATCTTCCTAACTCTAAAAATCAAATAAATAATTTTATTTTGACCAAGTATAAGAAATTCTAATTATGATTTTCCTATTCTTTAAAATTGACTTAATTTCTTACAAAAAAATGTCAAAATATTGTTTCTATTTTCAAAAAGTTTTTTAAAAGTAAAGAAAATTTTAATTTTTTCCTTTTCTTTTTTTAATAAAAAGGAAAACCTAAGTTATGTTAGACCCTCCCCCACACCTATCTCATGTATTATCCTCAGTATATGAATTAATGCATAGATGCATGAAAAAGAAGAAAGGGAAGGAAAATATTACTTTAGGGTGGTAGTTCTGGTGGTGGTTTGATTGGTCCACGAAATGCGGCCCAATCGAAGTTTTATGGAGTTCGGAGGAACCCACCTGAAATCTCTCTAATATAACATACTAAAATGATGGATATATGAATGATTTTTATTAAGAATTTTACCTCATCTAATTTTCAAATTTCACAAATAATTTTGGAGTCAATTTTATCAACACTCTTGTCTCAAAATGGAGTGTGAAAAGATGGAATGATTGACTTAGATTTAGGAAGTACGGGAACTAATACCGACTCAAGAAAGTGACTTAAATCAAGTAAAGATTCAGGAGTCGAGATTGGTTTAGGAAGTGGGTCCAAATCAAGAAGTTAAAACTCAAGTCCACATTCATTTCCCAACAACAGAATGTGACTTAACATTGATAATTCAAGTTCAAGAATGATAGGTGTGGGAGTAAAAACTGACTCTAAAATATTACTCAAGTTGGGTAACAAAACATGAGTCAATATTGATTCAGGAATTTAAACTGGATCACAAATTTGAGAATCTAGGTCACATTTCTCATTGAGTTCAATTTCATAAAAATGAGAACTTGCCAATTTGTCAATGAGACTTTCAAAAGTATGAAATTGGTCAAGTTCAATATGGTAATCATAAAAGATTGACGATTCAATTTCATGATGAATTGGCACAGGATCCAATGTTGACTCGAGAAAAAGATTGAAATCAAGTGAAGACACCAGAGTCATTATTGAACCAGGAAATAGAATTGAATTACCAAGTTTAGGTTCAGGATCATATTCATTTTCAAGTTCAATTTTAGGAAAAGGGTAACTTACCAAAATGTCAATTTCGTTTTCAAAATTGGGGTTTGGGCAAGTTCAAATGGGTGTGCTGAAATGAAATCTTGTTTTTCAAAATGACATGCTTCTTCGGCTCTAACAGAATAGTTAGTGACATCAGAAATGGTCAAACAGTGAGAATGAAGAATTTGGACCATTATATCTATGTCATGATTACGAGCGATTTGAGCCTGAGTCATGGCTTCAAGTATCTTTTCATAGTCAATTGGTTTATCGTTTTGTTACGATTTGGCTTGAAAAGATGAAGTTTTGTTCCGAAATTTGTGGCGAAATTGTGAGTCCGTCAGATTTTGTGATTGTTGCTTGGACTCACGCATACTCATTTCCAAGATTGATGGTTTTTTATTTTGAACTGGTGGAACTGAGTATGAATCTTAGAAATATTCTGGACAAGGTGGATAAAGAGGACATGTTGGTTGAAAGTTAGACTCGGAGGAAGTGAATCCTCATTGACTCTGTGAAGAGTTAAAATTATTTTAGAAATTATGGTCATAAGATTGGGGCATGGGTTATATTGATTTAGATAAGACCAATTCGGCACACTAGGTTGGTTAAAGTTATGATATGCCGGGTTGGTAATATCCGAAAAAGAGGTCGGGGTGTAATATGGATTACCATTAAAATTGAAAAAATTATTGTTATAAGCCATATCACACGGAAAATTTTAAACACAAACAAAGAAAAATAAACAAATAAGCAAACAAAAAAGAAAAAATTTTAAACTATGTTAGGGTAGACCTTAGACCTAAACTGACTCCTAACTAGTTAGACTTTCCACGGGGGGTATATTACCGAATCTGACCACAAGTTAATCGGCCAGGTATGGGCAAGATTGGTGGGAGGTATCCGTGCAGAAGCGACGGGCTAAATTAAGTCAAATCACAAGCCTTCGAGGTTTCGCCCCTCAATCCCCAACCTTAGTCACCGATTTTGCAAGAGTCAGATTCAAATCAACTTCCCCTTAGGTCAGTCTCTTATTTGAGTCCGAGATGTCCCTAGGGCCAACGTTTACTTAGTTTTAGTTAGGCTTGGGTTAGTGAGTGAGGAGATTGTTTGTGGGCTAAGCGAGGGTAATGACTTCCCCATCTTATTTTGTTTATAGGACAAGTCCTTAAATCAATTTAGTGCAGTGTACAAGTATACAGCAAAAAAGTAACACTCAAGCAATATTTCATATAAGAATGAATCTTATACTAAATGCTATGCACATAAACCTTGGCTCCAGCACTCTTCAACAGTAAATAAAAAATGTAATGAAATAGACACATGCCTAAATGCAAAGTCTAAATCATTTTTAGCATTTATAATCAATCTTTTACTGTTGTGTCAGAAATGGATATACAGTGAGTCAAACAAGAAAATAGATGCTACAGATATTAAACTATGCAATTCAGCCAACCAGCAGAAAATACAGGTTAGTAGTTCACTCAGATTGCCAAAGGAATGTAGTAAATCTGAGGGATTCTGGGCTCTGCTTTCTTAAGCAGAGTACAGGGCCACTTATATGTCCACTGTAGCAAAAATTACTTATTGTTAAATCTATACACCAAGAACAAGAAGAAAGTTAACCAAAAATGTAAACTAAAAAGAGAATTACTTACCGTCCCTCCCCAACAACGGCGCCAAAATTTGATTGAGGTTTTACTTGCACACAAAAATAAAGAATTTCAGAATTTAAGAATGGAATGTGCAAGGTGCTCAATTCTACCCCTATAGCAAGTGGCTATGCGGGTCTTGATCCACAAGGAGGGACTAGCGATAGAAGCTTTTTAGGAAGTTCTCTTTTATGCTATAAAGAATGGTTAAAGATCTTCTTTTAGTTCTTTAAAAGAAAATGAAAAAGAGTTAAAGTTAAGTTAGGAAGAAAGTGGTAGATAGAGAAGGCGGAAAAAATGAAAGTGGATATATACAAAGAAATTGAAAAAGATTGAAAGAAATTTAGAAGATTGTGGTATTGGTAATTTATACTAAAATTAAAAGAAAAGAAAACTAAAACCTAAAAAAGTTACATACTTCTTCGGCGCCTGCTTACCTTTGACCCGTATCGACGATGTACCTTTACTTAAAGGCGGGTGAAGTATGACAAATAGGATCTTCCCCATTCCCGTATTACACTATGAATTGAAGAGGCAAGCTACACTACCATGGAAATGAATATCCATCACCATAAGCCTTCAATGGCACTTGCAAGGGTAAGGCGACTTCGTGGCTATCGGTTTCATTTGAATCCACAAGCACAAAGAGGGAAGTAAACAAAAACAAGAGTAAAGAAGAAAAAGAAATTTTGATTCGATTCAAATAACAATAGAAGAAAAGATCACTTACACCGGTGTCACCTTCAATACAAGCTTGCTCTCATTTCTCCATGTAAGTATCCTCTCCTCTCAGTTACATAAAAAGAATAAAAATTATATGAAAGAAAAAAAAACTAAGTTACAAACTATAAATTAGCCTAAATTCTACTCTCTACTTGGTCGTTCCCTGTGATCTCTGAAAAACCCTGTATTTATAGGCAAAACCCAACAGTGGAGAACGTACGAAGATAGGGGGAGCAAATGCTCCCCTAACTCTCTGACAAAGTCATGGAAACGCGGCTATGGCCACGTTCGCGTTTCCGTGGCCTTGCTGTGGCCAGGTGGCCACAGCTGAGGGTGGAGCTGCCTGGTTTCGTGATTTAAGGTTATCTCCTTTTGGATTTCCCATTTGGGGTCCTGAATTTGACGAAACCTCCTTAAAAATCTTCGGCTTTAACCAATTCATTTGTGATGATTTGATGTATCTGGTTTTCAACTGACTTTATCTTCTCTGATTCGCCCTGATCTGCACTGATTTTCTGATTTCGAATTAATTCTGAATTAAATCAGAATTTTGATGGGCTTTGGGCTCGTTTCTCTTTTCTTTCCTTTAGCTATGGGCCTGCAAATAAATTAGATAATAAATAGGATTAAAAATAGAGTTTATTTTATAATATGTATGAGAATATGATAATAATTATACAATATCAGTGACCGATCAGGTTATTGGGGTTAAAATTAAGAACCTTGTATTCCACTAGATCCTCAATATTGAAGTAGGATTAATTTCAAAATCTTTAGGAATATCAATAACATAAGCATGTCATTTAGTTTCATTAATATTTTGAACATTCTAGCACTATGAGCATGTAATTTTTTAACACTCCCCAGAGAAAACCGTTCCGAACGAATTCGGACCATTATAAGGTCGCCAACATCAAACGTTTTAAATTCCTCCTAGCATCAGCTCGTAATTTGTAGTCAAAGTTGCTTTGTTTAATTTTATCACTGATTACTCTGTGCTGCATGTGTGTAACAAAAGAAGATATAGACTTTGAGACCCTTTAATGATCAATTTTGTGAATAAGGTCTATAGGCTGCTTAGGACTAAAGCCATACATTATCTCATGCAGACTCTTACCTATTGTCCTATTGATAGATGAATTATATGCGAACTCGACAACAGGCAACTTCAGATCTCAACTTCCAATATGTTCACCAACAAGGGTACGCAACAAGTTTCCCAGACTTCTATTGACAATCTCGGTTTGACAATCAGTTTGAGGATGAAAAGTAGTAGAAAATTTATGCTTTGTGCCTAACATGTGCCATAGGTTTTTTCAGAAATAGCTAGTGAACTTGATACCTCATTCGAACACAATGGTCTTAAGCAAACATTTAACTTGATGTTATCGAACAAAATCTTGGCTACTATAGAGGCGTCAGAAGTACGAGAAAAAGGCAAAAAGTGGGCCATTTTAGAAAAGCGGTCCACGACAACTAGGACTGAATCATACTTTCTAAGGGTTTTAGGGAGTCCTATCATGAAGTCCATACTAAGTCCTGCCATGGTCAATTTGGGACTGGTAATGGAGTGTACAAACATGTGTTTTGCTTCTGTTGCTTTGCGAGTTGGTAGGTGTGACACCTTCCAACATGTTTGGCAATGTCACGTTTCAACCCTGACCAATAGAACCGATACTTCACGACTTCAATGATGTTTTCATTCCTAAAAAACCCGACTAGACCACCGGCATGCAATTCTCACAAAAGAAATTCTCTAAGAGAGGTTCTTGGGATGCATAACCTGCGGCCTAGAAAGAGATACCCATCGTGTAGGGTATAACCATCCACTTCTCGAGTCGATCCATCATTAATATGGCATATATATCGCAAAAATTAGGACATGACTCGTATTCAGTTTTTATCTTCTCAAAGCTATTTACCACTATGGACATCTTAGTCAAGATGAAAATGCGGCGACTGAGGGTATTAGTGGCTTTATTTTCTACTCCCGTTTTGTGGCGCAAAGTAAACGTGTAGTCTTGAAGGAACTCAATCCATTGCCCATATCGTGTGTTCAGCTTCTTTTGAGAGTAGATATACTTTAAGGCCTCATGATCAAAGAAGAGAACGAACTCATGCAACAAAGGTAATGTCGCCAATAGTGAAGTGCTTTAATCATCACGTAGAATTCTTTATCGTAGGTAGAGTATTATTGTCAGGCATCATTCAGCTTCTTATTAAAGTAAGAGTAGATATATTTCAGGGCCTCATGATCAGAGAAGAAAACAAACTCATGTAGTGATTGAATTTGAACCTGCACACAAATACAGTATTTCAGATTTTAAGATTAAAGAGTGTAAGTTACTCAATTCTACCACAATAGCAAGTGGCTATGCGGGTCGTGATCCACAAGGAGGGACTAGCGATGGAAGCTTTTGAGTAAGTCTTCTTTTAAGATACAAAGTTTGGTTAAAATTCTTCTTTAGTTCTTTAAAAGAAAAAGAGAAAAATTAGGTTAAAGTTAAGTGAGGAAGAAAGTGGTAGAATGAGAAGGTGAAAAAAATAGAAAATGATTATTTACAAAGAAATTGAAAATGGAAAGAAGTGGGTGTTGTTGGTGTTCTAAACTAAAGAATAAAAGAAAAGAAAAGAAACTAAAATAAATTACTTACTTCTTTTGGCCAAATACCTACCTTGAATCTTTTGTAATGATGTTACCTTGAAGTGAGGCGATCAACATATAGCCCATAAGAGTTGATTCCCGTTTCCTCCACATTATATCATCAAGACGTTGCAAGTATGAAGTGATACAGAATGAAACTCAAAATCCATCGTCATGGGCTATCGGTGGCACTCGCAATGGCAACGCTCTTTCGATGCTTTTAGACTCACTTGGATAACAATTGTACCAAAAGAAGAAAAGTAGAGAAGAAGAAGAAGAACACAAAAACAAAGTACATACAAAAGGGAACTTCAGATGTTATTCTATAATAAGTATGAGAATATGATAATAAATGTGTAATATTAGTGACCAATCATGTGGCAAAAGGTAATGTCGCCAATATCAAAGTGCTTGAATCATTGCGTTGAATTCTTTATCGTAGGTGGAGTATCGTTGTCAGGCATCATTTAACTTCTCAATGAAGTAATAAAAAAGATGACCTTCTTGAGCGAGGACTCCGCCTATTCCAATTTTTGATACGTCACAAGTCTCTTCAAAGACTTTAGAAAAATCAGGGTGATGCATAACAGAAGCTCTAACCATTCTCTTCTTGATCTAATGCTTTCATGGCAGCATGGAACCAATTGAATTCTCCCTTTTTTAAATAGTCGGTGATTGGAGTCATGACATTGCTAAATCCTTTGATGAACTGACGATAGAGCTAGCGAGACCGTGAAAACTTCTCACATCACGAATGGTCTAAGGCTCGGGCCATTCGTTAATAGCTCTGATTTTCTCAGGATCCGGAGAAACTCCATCAGCAGAGACTACAAATTTGAGGAATTGAACTTGTGTAGAGAGAAAGGAGCACTTCTTAGGATTAGCATACAACTCTTCATTTTTCAATACAGAACAAACTTGACGTAGATGGTCGAGGTGTTGCTCACGAGATTAGCTGTAAATGAGGATGTCGTCAAAGTACACTATCAAGAATTTGCCCATAAAAGGACATAGTACTTACTTCATCACTCTCCTGAAAGCACTCGGAGCATTGGTCAACCCAAAAGGCATGACCATCCACTCCTATAAACCATCATGCTTTTTGAAAGCAGTCTTCCATTCATCTTTGGGACAGATACGAATTTAGTGATAACTACTTTTTAGATCGATCTTGGAGAAAATAGTGTCATCAGACATCATATCCAACATATCATCCAGTCTATGAATGAGAAAACGATATTTAACTGTTATTTTATTGATGGCATGACTATCCACACACATACGCCAAGATCCATCTTTTTTGGGCATCAGTAGAGCGGGAACCGTGCAAGGACTCATGTTTTCTTAGATGAAGCCCTTTCTCATCAATTCGTCAACTTGCCTCTTAAGTTCAACATGCTCGGTGGGGTTCATTCTACAGTGGGACAAGTTGGAAAGACTAGCTCCTTGGACTAGATTAATAGCATGTTGGATATTACGCATCAGTAGAAGCTTGTCCGGGAGGTATTCAGGAAACACATCAGCAAACTCTGCAATCACTGGGGTGACTTCGGGAGAGATCACAATGTTGGATTTCTTAGTAATTTACTTGGTTGCGAGGATCACAAAGGAAGCTCCTTTCTCCATATCTTGACTAAAAGCCTTGGCAGTAATCAAGTTGATACTGCTAGTCTTCTTCACTGCAGTAGGCTTTGATTCAGATGGTTTAGCCTTAGGCTCATGAGACAGTAACTTGATCTTCTTTCCTTCGTGTTTGAACTAACACATGTTCGACCGATTGTAGATGGTAACATCCTTATCGTATAGCCATGGTCGTCTAAGGATAACGTGACCGCATCTATAGACACAACATCGCACCATATTTTGTCCTTATAGAGATCGAAGTCAATCGGGACAAGGCATCTCTGCTTGACTTCTAGCGCTGAAGAGTTAATCTATGTTATTCTATAGGGATGCGTATGGGGTACAACCTTCAGGCCAATTTTGACAATTACTGTAGACGATATAACATTAATACAACTTCTACTGTCTACAATTATCTTACAGCTCCTACCACCAATTTTCATAATGATGTGAAACATGGTGGTTTGTCTCCAGTCATCTTTCTCCTTGGGTTGAGACAAGGCACACCTGACGACGGTAAATGAATCGACGTCGTTGGTTGAATGCAGTTAAAACTAATGCTATCACCCGTGGTATCATCATTCATATCAGACTCTTCTTCTTCTCCCCAAAAAATAAATTCCTCTGATTCTGATTTTGATACTACTTCAGACTCCCCATTGATTAAGGCAATTTTGATCGAAGTTGGGTAATTGGCAGCTACATGTCCATATCTTTGGCACTTGTAACATTTGATTGTGGGAGTCAGTTTGAAGAACTCCTTATCAATGCCCTTGCTTTTGTTCTCAACACTCTTGCCTTTAGTATCCACTTTGTGGGTAGAAGTCTAGCCTTGGAAGTGGTTGGGATACTGACTCGAGGGAGGTTTGGTTGTTTGTGTGTGACTCTTAGAGATGGAGTTAGACTTGATCACATCTAAATCTTGAACCAACACGTAGGCCTTCTGAAGCTTGGTGACTTCATGCGCCAAAAGTTCAGTTCGCAAGTCATCTCTAAGTCTGGCTCTAAATCTAGACAGGATTTAAGCTCTCCCTTCAATGTTAATAACGTTGCATCTGATGAGGAACTCATCGAACTTTTTCATATATTCTTGTGCCAATTTGTTGCCCTGAGTGTATCGATGCCACTTGTCTATAAGATGGGCATTAAATGATGGCGGCACATATTTTCCTTTAAGTTCATCCCTCATTCTTTGCCAAGTATCAATCGGTTCTTGCTCACAGGCTACTTGCATGTTTACTAAATTAGTCCAATACTGGCTAGCTTGACCGATCAATTTTATCGCGGTAAACTTGACTTTCCTGAGTTCAGTGAGATCATACCACATGAAATATTTGTCAAGTTGTTGAGTCCAATCAAGAAAAGTTATGGATCATGAAGTCCATCGAATGTTTGTGTTTTTCATTGATTTGCAATGTGAGAAAATTTACAAAATTCAAGGAGAATTACAAGTAATGAAAAGAAATTTACAATTTACAAGAACTTTCTTCTAGAGTTTTCTGGAAAAGTGTGCCGGTGGAAGTTTGGTCAACGAATGACTACTTTGCTCTGTTGACAATGCGAGTGATTTGAGTCTTTGAGTCTTCTGCCTTAAGAATTTTCTTCTCGCATGGTTCCGAAAATTCTTTGAGAAAGGAAAATCGTGAGGCTATTAACACCCTGAAAGATAAGCAAGGTTCTCTAAGAAAGTTCAGCCTTTCTATCAGAAAAATTCCCCCCAGCATACCTAGCAATGGGCTATTTATAGTCTTCAGGAGATGTAACAACTCCTAAAAGTTAGTAGTTTAGCTTTGCAGCAAGGCTAAAACTGCTTCGCTGTGAAGCTAAATGTAGCTTCTGTGAAGTTAGTCAGCCAGCTAGCTCAGGATTGTTACAATAATCTTTTAATTCTCTCCACTAATCAAGAGATTTTTCCTGATCCTCTCAACTGATTGAGGGATTTGCCTCAATCATTTCCAACCAATTGAAGGATCTCCTCTGATCTTCTCAACCGATTGAGGGGTCAAGAGATCATGGCAATAAACTATCAAATTTGATTTTAACCATATTGATCTTGTGCAGAGATTTAACTGGTCATAAAATGATCATAAAAAGCCATAGAGGAGCTAGACAACAAGCTCGTAGCGGAGCTAGAAATAGCTTGATGTGAAGCTATCACTGAGCTTGCAGCAAAGCTATAAAATGAGCTCACAGCAGAGCTAAGAAGAGCTTCACGCGAAGCTAAGAGATAAGCCCACAGCGGAGCTAAGCTTCAGAGCGGAGCCAAGAGATAAGCCCATAGTGGAGCTATTTAGAGCTTGCTACAGAGCTAAGTATTAGCCTATCAGACTTTCTTCAGAAGGCAATACTTGGCTCACTGTTGCTTCACTGGATCAATGGAGTACAAATTACTGGTTTGTCTATCAGGGATGGACGGGTCTTCAGCCTATCTTCAACTTGACTTTTAGAAGGGTCGTCAAGTTGGACGTCGTTTGGACCAGTTGCAGGGCTATCTTGGAGTTTATATTTTCGAAGTGTCAACAAAACCTCCTTCAAAATTTTCGTGTATCTGCAATGGATTGGTACAGATTTTGAAACACTTTGAATCTGAAGCCTGATACCTAAACTGCTTAGGTCAGAAAAATGCAATGAACTAGGTAACCAAATTGGTTTTAACCTAAAATTTCATGAGGAATGAGCTATTAGCGTAATTAGGATGAAGCTTCAGGTGAAGCTAATGATGAGCTCTCAGATGAGCTAAGATGAAGCTTCATGCGAAGCTAAGGATGAGCTCTCAGCAGAGTTGAAATAAAACTTCAAGCGAAACTAAGAATGAGCTCTCAGCAGAGCTAACAAAGCTTTCTGCGAAGCTAAAGAAGGCGTCTGAGTGAAGCTAAGCAACTTTGCTGTTAGGGTCATTCCTTCCTTTCTCTTCGCTCTTTGCTTTTAATTTATGAGAAAAACTTTAATATGTAAGTTCTTCAAAAAGAATTTAAAAAGGTGAGATTTCACCAAGTGATATTCCTAAAGGAATTAAAACCAAAACTAAGACTAATCTCATGATAGAATTAGTCTAGGAAAGAGGATCCACTAGAGATAAAAGAAGGGTAGGTCTAATAGTTCGTCTGCTCAGAGGTGACTGACTGGACGTGGTTAGAATATTATCAGACTCTAAATTTTGTCATTCAGAGATGACAAACTGGATGTAACGATAAAGAAAAGTGAGATTAGATATTCATCTGTTCAGAGGTGATGGACTGGACATGACCGATTGAGGATTACCAAACTCAGAGTATTTGTTATTCAGAGATGATGATCTGGACATGACAACAAAGATAAGTCTACAAAGGATTGGAAGATGAAATTTAATCGGTTCAGAAGTGATGGACTGGACATAATCGACTAAGAAACTTCCAAATTCAGAGTTTTATTGTTTAGAGGTGATAGACTGGATATGACAGCAAAAAAGAAAGATGAGACTTAGCTATCTGTCAGTTCAGAGGTGATGGACTGGACATAACCGATTGAGAAGTCGCCAAGCTTAAAATTTTATCGTTCAGAGGTGGCGAACTGGACATAACGACAAAAGGAAGATGACCCCAATTTTAGGGACCTATCTATTCAAAGGTGATAAACTGGATAATAATAGACTAAAATATACTAAATTCTGAATTCGTTGTCAAAGGTAATCGTATTAGCTCAGTAGTTAGCCCACTGGAGACTGCAAGGGTGAACTAGATCTGAGCACCCGTCGGTTCAGAAGTGATGGACTGGACATAATCGACTAAGAGACCAGGCTCGTAATTCACTGTTCAGAAGTAGTTGTATTAACTTGACAGTAAGAACTCCCTGCCCTGATAGGGGAAAGGAGAACAAGGTTATGGATTTGTTTGTTTAGAGGTGGTGAACTGGACATGATAGTTTGATTATCATAAAAAGGAAAGAGATATGGGCACCCATTGGTTCAGGGTGATAAACTAGACATGACCGATTAAGATACATAAGACTCAGAGCCCTGCCGTTAGGAGGTGGCGAACTAGGTATAATGACAAAAGAGTAGTCCCTATCGGACTAGAAGATAAGACTTGGTTATCTGTCAGTTCAGAGATAACATGGACATAACCGATTGAGAAGCCACCAAGCTTAGAGTCTTGCCGTTCAGAGGTCATGAACTGGACATGATGGTAACATGAGTTATTCCACTGGGGAATGTGATTTGATACTCTATGGGGAATTTAATATTTCCTTGGAGGAGTTTTGGAAGAAATTATCGGAGGTATAATATTAATATAAGAACCAAACAGTCCACTGGGGACTGAAAAGACTCTAAAGGGAATCATTAAAAACTCACTAGGGAGTTAAAAGGAATCCCATGCTTTAAAGAATTGTCAGAGGTATAATGTTAACGTGACAACTACGCTGGGAAGATAGGATGCAAATTCCTTGTTGGGGAATTAGAAAAGGATTTTGCTCGAAGTGATCGTGACAAATTTTCCGCTTGGGATTCACCAGAATGACTTGTCAGAGGTTTGATATTAACTTGGCAAGGGCTAGGGTGCTGTTAATGTAACAACAGTTTGAGTGGACCTGCCATTCTGTGGAGGAGAATGACAGGTGGAGTTCCAATCTGCTGGAGATATTAGCAGGATCTGCCTGGGATATTCAAAGGCATTACTGTCAGAGGTTTAATGTTAACGTGACAAGTTTGATCTGTAGTTTATTTTGTTTGAAAAATAATTACAATTTGATGTTGTCCTACCATTCCATGGATGGGCATTGGCAAAGGACTTTGGTGGAATTGACCGTTTTCTGCAAAATGTAAAGAATATTACTAGAGAATTTTGCCGGAGAATAAGAGACAGTGCTCCTAAAACTTATTTAGGGATCAAAGCAATCTGGCTGGAGAATAGGAAAATATTACTCCTAAAATGAAGAAAAAATCAGAGGTGAAAACTTCAACATGACTTATTTGCTTTGTGGAACTACCATTTCATGAAAGAAAATTGGTAAAGAATTCTGGAGGAATCAAATGGGATCAGATCCCTTTGGATTTTTAGCAAACCCTCAGCTATCAATAGATTTGCTTTGTCTTTACCAACTACCATTTGAGTTGGGCTAACCATGCTATTCCCCTTATTATGATGAGTTATCGAGACTTTATATTGGGCTTAGAAGTCAATATTTTTCTCTAACCTTATTCACCGAAGGCATCAGATCGTGCCATTTGAAGTGACCCATTCTGCCTTCCACTAGTGACCTCTAAAATCTCGCTGGGGATTAAAGAGTTAAGAATAAACTTTACGGGGAATTTGTCGAGTAAGTCGAAGTTCCTGATGAAGTGTCACCTGATCAAGATTTTGGTTCTTGGCCGGTCGTCAAGTCAAGACATGGAACATGAGCTTTGCGAAAATTTATCGTGTAAGTCAAGATTCCTCATGGAACTTTACTTTAGTTAGTTATGCTAAGACTCAGGTTTGCAGCTGATCACCAAATCCAGATATAAATATACAAATACTAGTAAGGTCCTATAAGGATGCATCACAAACCTACTTTGATGAATTCAGCTCGTTCAAGATTGTCGTGAAGCCATACTGATTTGCCAAAAGAAGAATGCTGCGATGGTTGAAATTGATTCCCTTTAGGGAAAGGAACTCCTTGAGGAGATAAAACAGTCAGACGAGTCCAACTTAATGATCAGATGTGTAATGTTAACGTGATCATATATAGTACTTCTTTGATCAGAGGTATAGTGTTAATGTGATAATAGATAACACTTGTCGTTGATTGGCATCGGAAGCGCGTCACCTTTTGGATTCGCTAGGCGATAAGCTCCACTCGAGTAGACCGTCTCTATTATGAAAGGTTATCTCCATTTGATTGGTGGAATGACATATTCTAACCCCCTGTGTGTTTCCCAACATCGTTGGCTGTTGTGTCTCATCGGGTCTGGTTGCACTGTCGCGAGTATTATTTGCCAGACTGAGTGTCTATCGACTATCAAATAGCGGCTAAGACAGTTCTCTCTTCTTCAGAGCTGTTGAGAGAAGTTGCTGGTGCGAAACTGCTAGTGCAGTATCATCTGCTGTGAGAGACATTGTAAGACTTGCCTTTAGCTTTAAACTAGCTTGACACCTATTACTTTAGCCGTTGATGGGATAAGACCCATGGCTTTTGAAAGTAGAGTTGACTACCTCCATTCTCGCTTTCAGGATAGAGGCTAGGCAGTGGCCCTTTTATGTTTTGACTCAGAGTCAAAACACCTGCTTCAATCAACACTTGGATTTTTATCTTTAAGGACATTGTACCTGCATGTAGGATGATGAACCTTTCTATTGAAAAGGCAATAGTTGGGATCATTCGTTCGTCCAATTTTGTCTGAGCGTCGAACTTCTGGTAACTTGAGCTTGTTGCCTTTGTTGAGCAAGTGAAAAATTGTCACCACATACTCATCTTTGATAGAGTATTGTCTCTGATATTCTGCAGTTCTGATGGAGTTACCCTTCTTTGATTGAGTTTCTCCATATGCTTCCAATGCTGATGTATTAGAAGATTCAGTTGTGTCATGGCCTTTGCTATTGATTCCCCACCTGCCTTTGGGGGACTCATACTTTTTAGCTGATTTCTCAGCTATTTCAGCTTGCTAAACAAGCTCCTTCCAGGTATGGGCCTTGACAGCTCCCATACAAACTTCTACTCAGTCGAGAAAGTCGTGCCTGCACGTTTGAAATAACATGGGTAAGGGCATGCCTGCACGGCACATGAGGGAGAGATTGCGGAACCTCTCAATGTACTCCCGCACGGATTCTCTCCTTTCTAGACCATCGAGAGGAGCTTATCCATGGTCATCTTGGTGTCATCCTCATAGAATCGAGAGAGAAACCAGGTCTCCAGGTCAACGCAAGAATTAATGGAGCTGCTAGGAAGGCTCCTAAGCCAATCAAAGGCTGCCCCCTTGAGAGTGCTGATGAACCTGGTCATGATAGCATCATTATCTATTACATTGCCAGTTTGTGACCAAAAGTAATAGATGTACTGGTTTGGCGAGCTCTTTCCATCATACGTGTGCAACGTAGGTGGCTTGAGCTTCGGTGGATAGGGAACTGAGTCCTATTCCAGCGGGTAGTGATGTGTTATCCTTATTTTTTTCAGTTCATCCCTCTGAGCTAGTGATACAATCTGAGCTTGGATGCCTTTAATAACATCGACATCAATTGCAGAACTTCCCTTAGACTTTTTAGTCTTAGGAGTTTCATTGTTGAGATTTTCCTTCTCGTCATGATTGCTACCAGCATCATTGTTGTTCTGGTTCTTCAGGAGCTGAGTTAACATCTGCTTGATGTCTTCCAAGGCCTCCCGCTGAGCCCTGGAGGTCTGCTCTTGGGCCTCCATGCACCGACAGAGATCATCATCAGGGTTCTTGTTGGCCATGTTGACTGACATAAACCATGTTTGTTCAGAGTTGACGGTGGCAGAAGAAGCGTAACCGCCGGCTTCTCCTTCATCGTCTAACC
Organism: Agave tequilana; assembly: GCA_038442645.1. NCBI lineage: Eukaryota > Viridiplantae > Streptophyta > Magnoliopsida > Asparagales > Asparagaceae > Agave > Agave tequilana. The sequence goes on along the minus strand of JAVJIF010016934.1, from coordinate 40,216 downwards.
ACTGGGAGAGGTTCCACGATGGCTCTGGTGATATTGCTCCTATAGAAGAGGAGGACTGTCCATAGTTGTAGGGTATTGCTACCCTGGATCTAGTGCCTGAGAAGACACCTTCTGATTCCACCAAGGCCTAACTTAAGCCGGGGCTATAGTCAGAATCTGATAAACTAGTAGAGGGAGCCTAGAGCCCCTATCTCTCTCTTTGGGATCGTACTTAATCCCTTCCTCTGCCTGTCATGTTGACAAAAGCTACAACGAGGTGAGGCTTCTTAGTTTTCTTCTTCCTCCTAGTTTAGGCTCTTCAGAGGTTTGGGCTGACAACTGGTCGAATACTGACGGTTGGCTTGGAGGAGATGTTGTGAGGATTGGCCCAATACAACAGTTAACGGAGTAGACTGCCACATGTTGACATCCCGCTTGTCCGCACAGAGACGACAAGATGCAAACTTGCTCTTCAGGGTGGGACTTCCGCTTACTGCTCAGAAATTTCAGCAAGTCTGTGTCGACCGGACCCGATCGATTCAACATGGGGACTTGGATAGGTTGGAAATTACCCCTAATGGGCTGAAAAGTCTTAGATTTAACACTAGACTTAGCCTTAGAGGCTGATCTCCTTGCCGGACGTGAAGCTAAGATAGCTTCACTGCGAGGCGAAGCTATCTGAGCACTTAATGCTTTTCCTTCAAGCGAAGCAGCTTTGCTGTTGCACCAGAAGGTGCTTAACTCTAGCTTCACAGCTAAGAGTCTTTGCAACAAGGAGCGAAGCTACAACAGCTTCACTGATAGCACTTGCCGATGCTTTGCCTTTAGCTTCGCGGGAGAGGCAAGCTGAGCTCTGTGAAGAGCTGAAGTAGTCTAGCAGCCAGAGACTTTGTGAGCTTCATCGGAAGCTAAAATCAGAGAGCTCTTAGCCTCGCGTGAGGCTGAAGTAGAATTCTCAATCTAAAAAGCCTTGGGGGATGATTTAGCTCATACACAGCATAGAGACGCTGGCGCGAAGCTGGCTCAATCTTCGCTGAGACTGAGTTGGGCCTGCAGGCAGCCTTCTTCGTCTTATCGGAGACTTGCTTCCGAGCAGTGGCTAGAGTAGACCTAGCCACGAAGATCTTCCTATTCTTATGCATTCTGGTAGGGCTTGCGCCACCCTCGGAGAAAATTTGTTCGTACCCCTCCTGATCGAACGGGGTGACCAACATCTCGGCAGTAGACCCAAGGATCTCATTGTCTCATTGGAGCACCATCTTCTCGTTGTTGGAGAAGATATTCCCCAGCGGAGTTGTTATCTTATTTTTCATTGATTTGTAATGTGAGACAACTTACAAAATTCGAGGAGAATTACAAGTAATAAAAAGAAAATTACAAGAACGCTCTTCTAGAGTTTTTTTGGTAAAGTGTGCCGGTGGAAGTCTGGTTGGGGCGTGACCACTTTATTCTACTGACGATGCAAGTGATTGAGTTTTTGAGTCTTTTGCCTAAGGAATTTTTTTCTCGCCTGGTTCTGAAAATCTTTTGAGAAAGTGTAACGCCCCGATTTCACGGATACGGGGACGTCACTGCGACGTATATACGTAGGTCAGAAGAAGCCCCCACGTATATACGCTAAGCATAAAAGTACAATAAGTAATCAGAGTACGACACAAAGCGTGGTATTCTTCCATATGCCAACACAAAAGTACATGTACAAAGTCATCACAGTATGATAAACATATACACATTACATGTGTCTTTTATCATAACAAGTCCAAAAGTAAAATATACAGGATAAATACAAGATGCTCACGAGTAGGGTGAAGATCCCGTGAGTCAAAAGAGGAGACTAGCACGGAAGAAGCTGGGACAAATCAGCCTGTTCTCAAGGAAAACTCGATCTACAGTGGACAGCTCCACTTCGATCCAGCTTCTAACCTGAACATACAAATCCAAGGGAGTCAGGACCTCCCAACAATGAACAGGCTACATGCCAAGTGGCAAAAAGATAAGAATAGGGGTTTAGAACACAAGTGTGATATACACGGACAGGTATAGCATAATCATAAATCAGGAAGTCCCAAGTAAAGCTGAATATAAGCAAGACTGATTGTATACGATTAAGTCACGGTCACATGAGACTAGTACATCGAAGGAATAATCCAAACAAGGAAACCCTCATATATATACCCTTGTCTCATGCCACATAAATCCAAGCGTATAGAATCAGAGTTGCAAATCGTATCATAGTCAAAACAGGAATGCATAACAATAATGATCAGGGGTCCATAACACGAGTAAAGGATACACATAACGGAAACTATAATAGGAAACACAACAGAAATCAATAGGCGATGTCTATTATTATTATTACTCGTCTGACCCATATATCTCGGTATGTGTCCAGGTGTGCACCCCAACACACATACATCCATATATAAGTTATCCGAGGGTTGTTAACGGAAGCAGATGGAGAACTGATAGAGCTTCTTATAATGGTACTCATGCACCGGGGACCAGTCTTCTGGCCCAACGGTTCCCACCACCTGGGACCGGCTTTGTTCACATGCACCGGGGACCAGTTTAGTGGTCCAACGGTTCCCACCACCTGGGACCGGCTTTGTTCACATGCACCGGGGACCAGTTTAGTGGTCCAACGGTTCCCACCACCTGGGACCGGCTTTGGAGGCTCGAAGTCCCCCTAATAGTAATCATAACAGTAATCATAACAGTACCGCCAATATATGTCATTCCCATACTATAAGCAAGATATCATTCCGGCATCCATCACTTCCTCCCATACCCATACAAGTTGTCCTTTTTAAGATTTATTAGCTAATTATCACTTTATGGGAAATAATAGAAAATGAACATGATCAGGAATTTAGGAGTACACCAGTACTATATAGTCAGGTCACTGCATGTAAAGTAGGAAAACAGGTCACTGATCATGAAACTGAATAACAAGTCAATATTCCCGTAAAAGAGATAATCACAAGTCAAATATATCATGCTGGATGTAAAGTGATAGCATGACAAGTGGTGATGTATATCAGGTAACACGTATACAAAGAGATTGATAATTATTCAAGGTGAGTCATGGTCTAGCCAGAGGGTATAGCAAGTCAGGTGATATACATGTGTTAAAAGGAAACATAAAACTGACAAGTCTAAAGAATTGACAAGCGGTTGATAATGTTAATGAACAAGTCATGAAATACCAGTTATGAAGTATTTAGCAAGGATAATACATCACCCATGTATCAAGGTTAGGATCTAATTTCAGAAAGAATAAGAATCAACAATTTTGGCCCAAAACCAGACTATCGGTCGACTGGGTTAAATGGCCGGTCGACCGATACGGGACAGTCACCAACTAACGGTCGACGTCCGGTCGACCGATACAAGGCCGTGACCTCCAGGTTTGGTCGGTCGACTTCCGGTCGACTGCCGGTCGACCGGAGACACAACTAACGGTCGCCTGTCGGTCGACTGCCGGTCGACCGATACAGGGCCGTGAGCTCCAGGGTTTCCTAGCGGTCGACTGGTTGGTGAACCGGTCGACCGCCTACTCAAAACTGTGCACGTTCGTGCACATCGGTCGACTGCCGGTCGACTACCAGTCGACCGGACTTCTGAAATATGCTGCTGTTAGGTCTAAAAATCAGATTTTTGGTGTGGTTGATTTTGATGTCTAAAAATATGATTTTGATGACATAAAGGGACATGATTTGGCAACACAAGTATACAAGGAATTTTACGAGTCTTGGTGAGTAAAAATACTCACCTCGAATGGTTATTTGGGGCTTTACGAGTCCGGAAAGATCGTGGTCGTTAACTTGGTCCACGACGATATCTCCGATGAAGAAGTAGACGATCCCCAATCCAAAGTGGTTACTTGGTTGAGATGGAGATGATGAAGTTGAGTTGATGAGGGAATTTGTGAAGGCTAATATCTTTTGGAAGTGAAGAAAAAAGAAATAGAAATGTATAGGAAAGTTTATATAGGATTTGATTTTGTTAAGGAGATGTAATATTGGAGAAGAAAGGGGGTTTTTGTGTAAAATAGGGGAGGTGAGGTGTCTCCCCTAGCCAATCAAATCTTGCCATGGAGATGATGAGGTGGAGAAAATATGTGGTGGAGGATTAATGGAAGGGTGTGGAAGTTTAGATATTTTGGGTTTGGCTTGTGGAGGAAGTTAAAGGAAATAAGGAAAAGGAAAAAGGAAAAGTAATGAGAAAAGAGAAGATATTTTCTCTAACTCGGAAAATAAAAATATTAAAACCACGGATTCCCGGGTTGAAGTCATGGATGCGGAAATCTTCGGGAAAATACCGGATACGTCCCGAAATCAAGTATCTCGGAACGACCCGAAATAAATATCAAAAATCAAGAATATTATATTAAGAAACATAGTGAAATCCGTTTTAAGAAATACTTTATAGTTTTAAAACTAAAAACCCCGGAATCAGTAAAATACCGACTCCGTTGGAATTTTCATAAATTCATAAAATCCTCAGAAAAAGAATGTAGGTAGAAAATATGATTCTAAGGAATAATGCCTAAAGGGCCATCTTGAAATTCCTAACTGTTTGTGAAATAAAAATACTGGAATCAGTCTTCTACCGACTCCGGTGGAATATCCATAAATTCGTAAAATCTTCAGAAAAAGTATTTAAGTAATAAACATAATTCTAAGAAGAAATGTCTAAAGAATCTTCTAGAAATTCTAAACAGTTTGTAAGATAAAAATTCGGGAATCGATCAGCGGCACTGGTCGACAACGGTTTTGAAGAATTTCCTTTTAATTCCGGAAAATTCCATAAAATCATAGAAAATATAATACGTTGGAAAATGATATTTAAACTTAAAATCGGTCAGATATAAGAAGTAAATCAAAAAATACGATCGAAAAACTTTATACGCAAATAAGTACGTATTCCGGGAACGGGGTATTACAATCCACCCACCTTACAAAAATTGCGTCCTCGCAATTTCATTAAGGGGTAAATTGAACATACAGGGGACAAGGGTGAAATCAAAGGTCTCAAACATTCCAAAACAGGGTTAAAGTGAACATATGAAAGTGAACATATGAAGGACTAAAATAGACAAGGAGAGGATGATAAGGAAATATTAAGAAAGATAACTAACGCAAATACAAGATCTGGGGTAGTGGTTACCATGATATCCTCAAGGTTCCTGATCTGGATACTGGTCTCCACATTCAGCTGCGTCATCTGATGCCTCTGCTGCCATGATGTAACCTTGGCCTCTACCCCGGTCTGCTCTAGGTCTTGCTCCCCTACCATACTGTTGGGGTGGAAATGGAGCTCTCCGATCAACGTGTTCTGGATGCCTCCTAAGTGGCGGGACTGGAAGTGCTGGGACTGGATGTGAAGGGGCTGGAAGAGCTGGTCTAACAGGTACTGGAAGTGCTGGTCGGACTGGTGCCACATGTCCAAACTTCCTGTGTGGGCAATCCCTTAGCATATGTCTTCCTGATCCACACACTAAACATAATCCCTTGGCCTCTCGACAATCTCTCTTATAATGTCCGGGTCTGTGGCAGTAATTGCATACCATCTGAGAAAGAGGAGATTGGAATGGTCTCTGAATCATCGGGCCTTGGGTTGCCCTAACTCCATCATCCTCATCCATTAACTGAAAAGGCCTCTTCTTGGCCTGGTTCCTCATCAAGTTCTCTTTCTTCTTCTCTAGTCCACGCTCCACTTCTCGAGCTATGGTGAGAACTGCTGAATATGTCTTCAGCTGCTGGGGCATTAGAAAGACTTGTATATCCATCTGCAATCCCTGCTGGAATCTGCTTGCCCGCTTCTCCTCATCCGTCACCATATACGGAGCGAAGCGGCTAAGCCTCAGAAATTCCGCGGCATACTCATCCACGGACTTGTTCCCTTGCTGAAGTCTGATGAATTGCTCCTCCATATCTTTCTGCGCCGTAGCAGGGAAGAATCGGCTGTAGAAACTCTTGGAGAACGTGTCCCAAGTGGCAGGCTTCTCCAAGCGGGCCTCCTCGGCTAACCACCAAGTTCGAGCTATGTCTTTCAGCTGAATCTTAGCAACCTCTACTTGGTTCTCCTTCGGGACACGGGCTGCATTCAGCAAATCAGTGGTGTCCGTCAGCCATTGCTCAGCATCCAATGGCTTCTCTCCTCCTGTGAAAATTGCTGGTTGCAGCCGTCGGAAATCTGAAATGTTTCCCGGTCTCTGCTCCTTCGGGGCTGCTAACTCCTGCCTGAGGAGTTCAGTCTGCTGCTGCTGGTTCTCCATCATGGCCTGAATAACTCTCAGGACATCGGCATTCTCTCCTCCTACAGGTCCATTCGGTACTTGCCCGATATTGTTACGACCCGATCGTCTCTCCATACCGAATTGGAATAGGATAACTGGAATTGGAAACAAATGGATGGAAGGAGTTTAGAACACAAGGAAATGAATCAAGGACGGAATCAAGAAGGACTTGATAACTCTGTACATTGTAGTTGGCATTCGCAAATTACTAGAATTTGCTACTTGATTGTACTTTTAGGTGTGAGAGCCTAGGCTCTGATACCAACCTGTAACGCCCCGATTTCACGGATACGGGGACGTCACTGCGACGTATATACGTAGGTCAGAAGAAGCCCCCACGTATATACGCTAAGCATAAAAGTACAATAAGTAATCAGAGTACGACACAAAGCGTGGTATTCTTCCATATGCCAACACAAAAGTACATGTACAAAGTCATCACAGTATGATAAACATATACACATTACATGTGTCTTTTATCATAACAAGTCCAAAAGTAAAATATACAGGATAAATACAAGATGCTCACGAGTAGGGTGAAGATCCCGTGAGTCAAAAGAGGAGACTAGCACGGAAGAAGCTGGGACAAATCAGCCTGTTCTCAAGGAAAACTCGATCTACAGTGGACAGTTCCACTTCGATCCAGCTTCTAACCTGAACATACAAATCCAAGGGAGTCAGGACCTCCCAACAATGAACAGGCTACATGCCAAGTGGCAAAGAGATAAGAATAGGGGTTTAGAACACAAGTGTGATATACACGGACAGGTATAGCATAATCATAAATCAGGAAGTCCCAAGTAAAGCTGAATATAAGCAAGACTGATTGTATACGATTAAGTCACGGTCACATGAGACTAGTACATCGAAGGAATAATCCAAACAAGGAAACCCTCATATATATACCCTTGTCTCATGCCACATAAATCCAAGCGTATAGAATCAGAGTTGCAAATAGTATCATAGTAGAAACAGGAATGCATAACAATAATGATCAGGGGTCCATAACACGAGTAAAGGATACACATAACGGAAACTATAATAGGAAACACAACAGAAATCAATAGGCGATGTCTATTATTATTATTACTCGTCTGACCCATATATCTCGGTATGTGTCCAGGTGTGCACCCCAACACACATACATCCATATATAAGTTATCCGAGGGTTGTTAACGGAAGCAGATGGAGAACTGATAGAGCTTCTTATAATGGTACTCATGCACCGGGGACCAGTCTTCTGGCCCAACGGTTCCCACCACCTGGGACCGGCTTTGTTCACATGCACCGGGGACCAGTTTAGTGGTCCAACGGTTCCCACCACCTGGGACCGGCTTTGTTCACATGCACCGGGGACCAGTTTAGTGGTCCAACGGTTCCCACCACCTGGGACCGGCTTTGGAGGCTCGAAGTCCCCCTAATAGTAATCATAACAGTAATCATAACAGTACCGCCAATATATGTCATTCCCATACTATAAGCAAGATATCATTCCGGCATCCATCACTTCCTCCCATACCCATACAAGTTGTCCTTTTTAAGATTTATTAGCTAATTATCACTTTATGGGAAATAATAGAAAATGAACATGATCAGGAATTTAGGAGTACACCAGTACTATATAGTCAGGTCACTGCATGTAAAGTAGGAAAACAGGTCACTGATCATGAAACTGAATAACAAGTCAATATTCCCGTAAAAGAGATAATCACAAGTCAAATATATCATGCTGGATGTAAAGTGATAGCATGACAAGTGGTGATGTATATCAGGTAACACGTATACAAAGAGATTGATAATTATTCAAGGTGAGTCATGGTCTAGCCAGAGGGTATAGCAAGTCAGGTGATATACATGTGTTAAAAGGAAACATAAAACTGACAAGTCTAAAGAATTGACAAGCGGTTGATAATGTTAATGAACAAGTCATGAAATACCAGTTATGAAGTATTTAGCAAGGATAATACATCACCCATGTATCAAGGTTAGGATCTAATTTCAGAAAGAATAAGAATCAACAATTTTGGCCCAAAACCAGACTATCGGTCGACTGGGTTAAATGGCCGGTCGACCGATACGGGACAGTCACCAACTAACGGTCGACGTCCGGTCGACCGATACAAGGCCGTGACCTCCAGGTTTGGTCGGTCGACTTCCGGTCGACTGCCGGTCGACCGGAGACACAACTAACGGTCGCCTGTCGGTCGACTGCCGGTCGACCGATACAGGGCCGTGAGCTCCAGGGTTTCCTAGCGGTCGACTGGTTGGTGAACCGGTCGACCGCCTACTCAAAACTGTGCACGTTCGTGCACATCGGTCGACTGCCGGTCGACTACCAGTCGACCGGACTTCTGAAATATGCTGCTGTTAGGTCTAAAAATCAGATTTTTGGTGTGGTTGATTTTGATGTCTAAAAATATGATTTTGATGACATAAAGGGACATGATTTGGCAACACAAGTATACAAGGAATTTTACGAGTCTTGGTGAGTAAAAATACTCACCTCGAATGGTTATTTGGGGCTTTACGAGTCCGGAAAGATCGTGGTCGTTAACTTGGTCCACGACGATATCTCCGATGAAGAAGTAGACGATCCCCAATCCAAAGTGGTTACTTGGTTGAGATGGAGATGATGAAGTTGAGTTGATGAGGGAATTTGTGAAGGCTAATATCTTTTGGAAGTGAAGAAAAAAGAAATAGAAATGTATAGGAAAGTTTATATAGGATTTGATTTTGTTAAGGAGATGTAATATTGGAGAAGAAAGGGGGTTTTTGTGTAAAATAGGGGAGGTGAGGTGTCTCCCCTAGCCAATCAAATCTTGCCATGGAGATGATGAGGTGGAGAAAATATGTGGTGGAGGATTAATGGAAGGGTGTGGAAGTTTAGATATTTTGGGTTTGGCTTGTGGAGGAAGTTAAAGGAAATAAGGAAAAGGAAAAAGGAAAAGTAATGAGAAAAGAGAAGATATTTTCTCTAACTCGGAAAATAAAAATATTAAAACCACGGATTCCCGGGTTGAAGTCATGGATGCGGAAATCTTTCGGGAAAATACCGGATACGTCCCGAAATCAAGTATCTCGGAACGACCCGAAATAAATATCAAAAATCAAGAATATTATATTAAGAAACATAGTGAAATCCGTTTTAAGAAATACTTTATAGTTTTAAAACTAAAAACCCCGGAATCAGTAAAATACCGACTCCGTTGGAATTTTCATAAATTCATAAAATCCTCAGAAAAAGAATGTAGGTAGAAAATATGATTCTAAGGAATAATGCCTAAAGGGCCATCTTGAAATTCCTAACTGTTTGTGAAATAAAAATACTGGAATCAGTCTTCTACCGACTCCGGTGGAATATCCATAAATTCGTAAAATCTTCAGAAAAAGTATTTAAGTAATAAACATAATTCTAAGAAGAAATGTCTAAAGAATCTTCTAGAAATTCTAAACAGTTTGTAAGATAAAAATTCGGGAATCGATCAGCGGCACTGGTCGACAACGGTTTTGAAGAATTTCCTTTTAATTCCGGAAAATTCCATAAAATCATAGAAAATATAATACGTTGGAAAATGATATTTAAACTTAAAATCGGTCAGATATAAGAAGTAAATCAAAAAATACGATCGAAAAACTTTATACGCAAATAAGTACGTATTCCGGGAACGGGGTATTACAATCCACCCACCTTACAAAAATTGCGTCCTCGCAATTTCATTAAGGGGTAAATTGAACATACAGGGGACAAGGGTGAAATCAAAGGTCTCAAACATTCCAAAACAGGGTTAAAGTGAACATATGAAAGTGAACATATGAAGGACTAAAATAGACAAGGAGAGGATGATAAGGAAATATTAAGAAAGATAACTAACGCAAATACAAGATCTGGGGTAGTGGTTACCATGATATCCTCAAGGTTCCTGATCTGGATACTGGTCTCCACATTCAGCTGCGTCATCTGATGCCTCTGCTGCCATGATGTAACCTTGGCCTCTACCCGGTCTGCTCTAGGTCTTGCTCCCCTACCATACTGTTGGGGTGGAAATGGAGCTCTCCGATCAACGTGTTCTGGATGCCTCCTAAGTGGCGGGACTGGAAGTGCTGGGACTGGATGTGAAGGGGCTGGAAGAGCTGGTCTAACAGGTACTGGAAGTGCTGGTCGGACTGGTGCCACATGTCCAAACTTCCTGTGTGGGCAATCCCTTAGCATATGTCTCCCTGATCCACACACTAAACATAATCCCTTGGCCTCTCGACAATCTCTCTTATAATGTCCGGGTCTGTGGCAGTAATTGCATACCATCTGAGAAAGAGGAGATTGGAATGGTCTCTGAATCATCGGGCCTTGGGTTGCCCTAACTCCATCATCCTCATCCATTAACTGAAAAGGCCTCTTCTTGGCCTGGTTCCTCATCAAGTTCTCTTTCTTCTTCTCTAGTCCACGCTCCACTTCTCGAGCTATGGTGAGAACTGCTGAATATGTCTTCAGCTGCTGGGGCATTAGAAAGACTTGTATATCCATCTGCAATCCCTGCTGGAATCTGCTTGCCCGCTTCTCCTCATCCGTCACCATATACGGAGCGAAGCGGCTAAGCCTCAGAAATTCCGCGGCATACTCATCCACGGACTTGTTCCCTTGCTGAAGTCTGATGAATTGCTCCTCCATATCTTTCTGCGCCGTAGCAGGGAAGAATCGGCTGTAGAAACTCTTGGAGAACGTGTCCCAAGTGGCAGGCTTCTCCAAGCGGGCCTCCTCGGCTAACCACCAAGTTCGAGCTATGTCTTTCAGCTGAATCTTAGCAACCTCTACTTGGTTCTCCTTCGGGACACGGGCTGCATTCAGCAAATCAGTGGTGTCCGTCAGCCATTGCTCAGCATCCAATGGCTTCTCTCCTCCTGTGAAAATTGCTGGTTGCAGCCGTCGGAAATCTGAAATGTTTCCCGGTCTCTGCTCCTTCGGGGCTGCTAACTCCTGCCTGAGGAGTTCAGTCTGCTGCTGCTGGTTCTCCATCATGGCCTGAATAACTCTCAGGACATCGGCATTCTCTCCTCCTACAGGTCCATTCGGTACTTGCCCGATATTGTTACGACCCGATCGTCTCTCCATACCGAATTGGAATAGGATAACTGGAATTGGAAACAAATGGATGGAAGGAGTTTAGAACACAAGGAAATGAATCAAGGACGGAATCAAGAAGGACTTGATAACTCTGTACATTGTAGTTGGCATTCGCAAATTACTAGAATTTGCTACTTGATTGTACTTTTAGGTGTGAGAGCCTAGGCTCTGATACCAACCTGTAACGCCCCGATTTCACGGATACGGGGACGTCACTGCGACGTATATACGTAGGTCAGAAGAAGCCCCCACGTATATACGCTAAGCATAAAAGTACAATAAGTAATCAGAGTACGACACAAAGCGTGGTATTCTTCCATATGCCAACACAAAAGTACATGTACAAAGTCATCACAGTATGATAAACATATACACATTACATGTGTCTTTTATCATAACAAGTCCAAAAGTAAAATATACAGGATAAATACAAGATGCTCACGAGTAGGGTGAAGATCCCGTGAGTCAAAAGAGGAGACTAGCACGGAAGAAGCTGGGACAAATCAGCCTGTTCTCAAGGAAAACTCGATCTACAGTGGACAGTTCCACTTCGATCCAGCTTCTAACCTGAACATACAAATCCAAGGGAGTCAGGACCTCCCAACAATGAACAGGCTACATGCCAAGTGGCAAAGAGATAAGAATAGGGGTTTAGAACACAAGTGTGATATACACGGACAGGTATAGCATAATCATAAATCAGGAAGTCCCAAGTAAAGCTGAATATAAGCAAGACTGATTGTATACGATTAAGTCACGGTCACATGAGACTAGTACATCGAAGGAATAATCCAAACAAGGAAACCCTCATATATATACCCTTGTCTCATGCCACATAAATCCAAGCGTATAGAATCAGAGTTGCAAATAGTATCATAGTAGAAACAGGAATGCATAACAATAATGATCAGGGGGTCCATAACACGAGTAAAGGATACACATAACGGAAACTATAATAGGAAACACAACAGAAATCAATAGGCGATGTCTATTATTATTATTACTCGTCTGACCCATATATCTCGGTATGTGTCCAGGTGTGCACCCCAACACACATACATCCATATATAAGTTATCCGAGGGTTGTTAACGGAAGCAGATGGAGAACTGATAGAGCTTCTTATAATGGTACTCATGCACCGGGGACCAGTCTTCTGGCCCAACGGTTCCCACCACCTGGGACCGGCTTTGTTCACATGCACCGGGGACCAGTTTAGTGGTCCAACGGTTCCCACCACCTGGGACCGGCTTTGTTCACATGCACCGGGACCAGTTTAGTGGTCCAACGGTTCCCACCACCTGGGACCGGCTTTGGAGGCTCGAAGTCCCCCTAATAGTAATCATAACAGTAATCATAACAGTACCGCCAATATATGTCATTCCCATACTATAAGCAAGATATCATTCCGGCATCCATCACTTCCTCCCATACCCATACAAGTTGTCCTTTTTAAGATTTATTAGCTAATTATCACTTTATGGGAAATAATAGAAAATGAACATGATCAGGAATTTAGGAGTACACCAGTACTATATAGTCAGGTCACTGCATGTAAAGTAGGAAAACAGGTCACTGATCATGAAACTGAATAACAAGTCAATATTCCCGTAAAAGAGATAATCACAAGTCAAATATATCATGTTGGATGTAAAGTGATAGCATGACAAGTGGTGATGTATATCAGGTAACACGTATACAAAGAGATTGATAATTATTCAAGGTGAGTCATGGTCTAGCCAGAGGGTATAGCAAGTCAGGTGATATACATGTGTTAAAAGGAAACATAAAACTGACAAGTCTAAAGAATTGACAAGCGGTTGATAATGTTAATGAACAAGTCATGAAATACCAGTTATGAAGTATTTAGCAAGGATAATACATCACCCATGTATCAAGGTTAGGATCTAATTTCAGAAAGAATAAGAATCAACAATTTTGGCCCAAACCAGACTATCGGTCGACTGGGTTAAATGGCCGGTCGACCGATACGGGACAGTCACCAACTAACGGTCGACGTCCGGTCGACCGATACAAGGCCGTGACCTCCAGGTTTGGTCGGTCGACTTCCGGTCGACTGCCGGTCGACCGGAGACACAACTAACGGTCGCCTGTCGGTCGACTGCCGGTCGACCGATACAGGGCCGTGAGCTCCAGGGTTTCCTAGCGGTCGACTGGTTGGTGAACCGGTCGACCGCCTACTCAAAACTGTGCACGTTCGTGCACATCGGTCGACTGCCGGTCGACTACCAGTCGACCGGACTTCTGAAATATGCTGCTGTTAGGTCTAAAAATCAGATTTTTGGTGTGGTTGATTTGATGTCTAAAAATATGATTTTGATGACATAAAGGGACATGATTTGGCAACACAAGTATACAAGGAATTTTACGAGTCTTGGTGAGTAAAAATACTCACCTCGAATGGTTATTTGGGGCTTTACGAGTCCGGAAAGATCGTGGTCGTTAACTTGGTCCACGACGATATCTCCGATGAAGAAGTAGACGATCCCCAATCCAAAGTGGTTACTTGGTTGAGATGGAGATGATGAAGTTGAGTTGATGAGGGAATTTGTGAAGGCTAATATCTTTGGAAGTGAAGAAAAAGAAATAGAAATGTATAGGAAAGTTTATATAGGATTTGATTTTGTTAAGGAGATGTAATATTGGAGAAGAAGGGGGTTTTTGTGTAAAATAGGGGAGGTGAGGTGTCTCCCCTAGCCAATCAAATCTTGCCATGGAGATGATGAGGTGGAGAAAATATGTGGTGGAGGATTAATGGAAGGGTGTGGAAGTTTAGATATTTTGGGTTTGGCTTGTGGAGGAAGTTAAAGGAAATAAGGAAAAGGAAAAAGGAAAAGTAATGAGAAAAGAGAAGATATTTTCTCTAACTCGGAAAATAAAAATATTAAAACCACGGATTCCCGGGTTGAAGTCATGGATGCGGAAATCTTTCGGGAAAATACCGGATACGTCCCGAAATCAAGTATCTCGGAACGACCCGAAATAAATATCAAAAATCAAGAATATTATATTAAGAAACATAGTGAAATCCGTTTTAGAAATACTTTATAGTTTTAAAACTAAAAACCCGGAATCAGTAAAATACCGACTCCGTTGGAATTTTCATAAATTCATAAAATCCTCAGAAAAAGAATGTAGGTAGAAAATATGATTCTAAGGAATAATGCCTAAAGGGCCATCTTGAAATTCCTAACTGTTTGTGAAATAAAAATACTGGAATCAGTCTTCTACCGACTCCGTGGAATATCCATAAATTCGTAAAATCTTCAGAAAAAGTATTTAAGTAATAAACATAATTCTAAGAAGAAATGTCTAAAGAATCTTCTAGAAATTCTAAACAGTTTGTAAGATAAAAATTTGGGAATCGATCAGCGGCACTGGTCGACACCGGTTTTGAAGAATTTCCTTTTAATTCCGGAAAATTCCAGAAAATCATAGAAAATATAATACATTGGAAAATGATAATTAAAATTAAAATCGGTCAGATATAAGAAGTAAATCAAAAAATACGATCGAAAAACTGAATACGCAAATAAGTACGTATTCCGGGAACGGGGTATTACAGAAAGGAAGATCGTGAGGGTATTAACACCCTAAAAGAGAAGCAAGGTTCTGATAGAAAGCTCAAGCTTTCTATCAGAAAAATCCCTCCTCAGCCTGCCTAGCAATAGGCTATTTAAAGTCTTTAGGAGATGTAACAACTCCTGAAAGTTAGCAGTTTAGCTTTGCAGTGAAGCTAAATGCAACTTCTGCGAAGCTAAATGCAGCTTTTGCAAAGCTAGTCAGCCAGCTGGCTCAAGATTGTTACAACAATCTCTTGATTTTCTCCACTAATCAAGAGATTTTTCCTGATCCTCTCAACTGATTGAGAGATTTTCCTCTATCCTTTCTAACCAATTGAAAAATCTCCCCTGATCTTTTTAAATGATTGAGAGGTCAAGAGATTATGGTAATCAACTACCAAATTTGATTTATTGATCTCGTGCAGAGATTTAACTGGTCATAAAATGACCATAAAGGTTATAGCAGAGCAAGAAATAGCTCGCCGCGAAGCTATCACTGAATTTGCAGCGAAGCTAAAAAATGAGCTCACAGCAGAGCTGGAAGATAACTCTTAATAGGGCTATGAAGAGTTTCACGCGAAGCTAAGAGATAGGCTCACAAAGGAGCTAAGGTTCAGAGCGAAGCTAAGAGATAAGCCGACCGTGGAGCTATCTAGAGCTTGCTGCGATGCTAAGTGTTAGCCTTTTGGGCTTTTTTCAAAAAGTAATACTTGACTCACTGTCTGCTTCACTGGACTAGTGGAGTCAAAATCACTGTTTTGTTCATTAGGGATGGACAGGTCATCAGCTTGTCTTCGAATTGACTTTTAGAAGTGTCGTCAAGTTAGACGTCGTTCGTACCGGTTGCAGGGCTGCCCTGGAGTTTGTCTTTTCGGAGTATCTACAGTTAGATATCGATCTTGATACTTCTCAAAAATTGGCTATCAGGGTCTCACTCACCGCGTTCTTGGTATGGTACCAACCGATCACATTCTCGAAAGTACACCTAGAGGGGGGTGAATAGGTGTAATGCTAATCTAGGACAAACAATGCAGAATTAAAAACTAAATTACAAACACACAAAGTGTAACCAAGAGTGAGTCCAAATTTCCCATGAAGGGCTCTGAAATTTCTCCCCATGATTCCTCTAAACTAAGAGTTGAGGTACTTCAATAGCTCTCTTCATTGAACACACGTGCGAGCATACATACAACATCGAGCATGCATATGTATGAGAAATATTAACAATACAAGATATAAGAGTTGAGAGATAGAAGATCAAATGCAAACACAAGGATATATTTCGAAGTTTGAGCCACCTCTCTATGCCCCCGCCTTCATACAGAAGGATTTCAGCTATCCACTAAGGATCTTCCACAAAGTGACCTCCACCGAGGAATTACAACTTACAAAATAAGAAGTACACAACTTTAACTCTTGCACCTCTACACAAGAGGGTAGGCACAAAGCAAAGAGAAAAATACTTGGTGATCACAAAGATCACAAACAATACTTGTTGGCCCAAAGGCCATTATCCCGGTTATTTTGATGATAGCAAAACGTATTTAGTTATGTATTTAATAATCTTGTTTTTAAAGTATTTCAGGTTCAAGAAACAGATTTTGACGACTCCGCTAAAAGACTCACAAATTTGGAGTTCGCCCAACATTTGCATTCCCAAGCTAAAGCACATAGGAAGCTTCGGAATTTGCGTTGAAGAAAAGTTCAAGAAGAAGATCAAGACTTGCTAAAGAATCCAAGAGTTGTACTTTGTTTATTTTCATTTTAGAATATTTTGTCAAAACTAAATAGTAGAAGTAGAGATATGGGATATCACACACACACATTTTCTAGAGTGGTTTATGGCTTCAAAATAATTTCTATTTCTATTTCCAAACTCAGTTTTAGTTGAACATATCTATTTTGGAAATACGATTTTAGAGAGACTAGTTTTTGGAAAAACATTTCATTGAAAATCAAGTTTTTATCAAAAGAATTTTTACCAAGTATTTTACCTTGATAGTAGTATGACACATGCTCATACTCTATGATTTTTCAAGACCAAAACATTTTATCCAAGACCCAAAACCAAAATCCAAAATTGTCCAGGTCTGTGAATTCTGATTTTTCAGAAATTCACAGTGACCGGTCGACCGGCAGTCGACCGGCACTCGACCGACATGCACAAATGTGCATGTGCGTATCAGTCGACCGGAGGTCGACCGATACTCGACCGGCCCCAACCTGCTGCTCTCTGGAAATTGCCAGTCGACCGACCCGGTCGACCGGTGAGCCCCAACGGTCGGATTTTTGACCGTTGGCGGTCGACCGACCCGGTCGACCGGTAGTCTGTCAAAAATTCTGACAGACTCAACAGCTATTTTTTCTGACTTTTTGACTTTTGGGATTTGTCTCCAACGAATCTCTTGAGCAGTTTTTGACCCCTATAAATAGGTGGTCACTTCATATGATATGACTAACAATTTTAGAGCTATCAAGTGAAATTTTACAAGAGTTTCAAAGATTTCCAAAGTTTTAAAAAGAAAAGATTTTTCTCTCCAAAGCCTAAATTTCCATCACCTTTCTTGGAGCCTATTCCTCTACTTCCCTCTAGTTTTGCACTACACAATCCCATACTCTAAGTCTATTATTTGGTTCTAGGATTGTGCTTAGTGAGCTCTTTTGTAAAGTGGTCAAGTGTGATCACTTCCATTGTAATTGAGTGAAGTTGTAGAGGCATCGGCCTCAAGGCGAGCTAGTGTGCTCAAGGTGGTGAAGTGTCATCACGGGAGACGGACAAGTGTTGTCCTTGTATTGTTGATCCGGTGGGATCCTCAATAGTGGAAATCCTTCAAGTGTGAAGGCGGGGACGTAGAGCGTGGCTCGAACCTCGGAAACATATCGGCGTGTTTGCGTTTGCTCAAATTCTTCTAACTCTATCTCTTTAATTACTTGCACCTTTACCTTGTTTAATTCTTGCAAGTATTTGTATTGTGATAATTGTTAGAGTTAAATTTTAAATTCCGCATAATTGCCATTATCATATAGCCATCACCTATTCACACCCCCCCTCTAGGTGATTTCAATTGGTATCAGAGCCTAACCCTACAACTTAGGTCTAACAACCTTAGGGAGATCCTTCATTTGGCTATATATATTTGCTTGTTGTTGTTTATTGCATTTTACTTGCTTGTGCATTCATGGCATCCATGGACTTTTCTAGCATTAAATCCCCTCCCAAATTTGATGGGTTGAACTTTCCTATTTGGAAAGTCAAGATGAACTTGTTTTTGAAATCCTTAGGTGTTAGGGTAGCTAGGGCCATTACCAAAGACTTCATTGAACCAACTAGTGATGAGAGCACATGGTCCGAGGATACTTCCAAAGACTATGAAGCAAATGCTAGGGCACAATATGCATTAACACAAGCACTTAATGAAGATGACCTTGCACGCATCATTAATTGTAAATCGGCATATGAAGTTTGGAACATGCTTATTGTGACTCATGAGGGAACGTCACAAGTCAAGAGAGCAAAAGTTGACTTGTTACGTTCTCAATATGAGAATTTTTACATGATTGATAATGAGAGCATTGATGACATGCTCACTCGCTTTACAAAAATAACAAATGCTCTTTCTTCCTTAGGCGACAAGATTGACAACGATCAAAAGATAAGGAAGGTGATTCGAGCTCTTCCCAAAGCTTGGGAAGTCAAGGCGACAACCCTCAAGGAGCTAAATGACAAGGAGGAGATGGACTTCTCCGGCTTCATCGGAAATCTCAAAACACATGAGATGGAGATGAAGGTACGAGAAGAAAGGGAGGCACCAAAGAAGAAATCAATAGCCTTCAAAGCCGCTCCAACAATTCAAGACGAGGATGATTCATCGGACGAGTGCGATGAAGACTTCGCCATGCTCATCCGGAAGGTGGGCAAGATGTTTTACAAAAAGGGAAGACAAAGCAATTTCCGGCGAGGGAAACCTCAAGGGAGATTTGAAAGAAAAAGAGAGGAGCCCGGTCCTTACTTCCATTGCAAGAAGATCGGTCACCTCATTGCCGATTGCCCCGCTCTCCAAGCGACCACATCCAAGAACGGGCAAAGAAAGAAGAAGGCCATGGTGGCTACTTGGGATGACACGGAGTCGGAATCCGAAGAGGAAGTCAACGCCGCGCACATGTGTTTCATGGCACATGGGGAGGATGCACCAAAGGTAACTCTAGAAAACTCTTTAGATGAGGATGAGTTAACTATGGATGAACTTGCACAATTTTTTGAAGAATTGCAAAATAGGTATGAGATTTCCCAATCTCAAAATAAGAAATTAAAAAGAGAAAATGAAGCTTTAAAATATAAAGTTGAAATAGTTGTTAAAGAAAAGGATGTTTTATCTAGCTCTTTTGGAAAATTAAAAATGATTTTGATAAATATAAACTTGCAAATAAGGGTAAAACCACCATAGTGTCAATTGATAGAAATGATTTTGTTGAGATCCAAAAGCGTGTTGATGCTTTGGACTCCACACTTAAAAATTGTGCATTTGATTTGAAAAAGATAGCTTCTAAATTTCCTAAGGGAACACCCCAAGGGAAACATGCACAACATGCACATACACATGCACGGAAACATGCTCACACTCACAAGCATGCATACATGTATGGAAATGGTAGAATTTATGTTTGCACTCATTGTGGCCGCAAAGGCCATTTAGAAAAATTTTGTTATGCTAAAAATAATGTTAAGAATAAATATGTTTGGGTTCGCCCCGGTACTAACCCTAAAGGACCCTCAAAGATTTGGGTACCAAAAGATCCTCCAAATGTAGGTGACACAGGTGGATCTACTTCCTCCAAGACTTAGGGGAGACGGTGCCCGGGTGGTAGATGCAACTAAGCTCAAAGTTCAAATCTAGCTTGCATCGCTATCGTGGAGGCACCTATTTTTGGAGACTACCCGTAAATTGGTAACATCTCCATTTAAGAACTTTTAATTTTGTATATACAATTGTTGTAGGATTGCTAGTTTAGTTTTATGCTTCATTGATACATGACTAGTATAAACTTGCAATTCTAACATGATTGTATATGCCATGTTCAATTTTGATTTCTTTTTGACATGTATACATATGTATAGAATTGTTAGTTTGTTTTTGTTCATTATTGATACATGCTTATATAGAACTACCTTTCTATCATGTTGTGTACATGCCTTGTATTAATTTCCATATCTTGTATTGTTATGCCTTATGTCATACTTGTCCACATGTCCAATTTTTGTGTATCTATATGTATAGTTTAGATTTTGTGATTATATACTTGTATACATATAGACCTATTTTCATAAATAAAATAAAACCTTTTGAAAATTTTCATAGTTGAGCAAATACCTTAAAGATGGCAATTGCGCACCTCAACTCATTCAAGAGGAATCAAGAGGATGAAGTTCAGAACCCGTCACTGGGTATTCGGCTTCAACATCTTTATATCTTTGTTTAAATATGTAAAATAAAATTAAATCATTTTGTGTGAAGTTTTGTTGATATGATCACTAAATGAAGATTTAAAAATAATTGTTGTATCTCTGTATATTATAATATAACATATTTTTATTTGTTATAATTTTTATTTAAATTTTTTTTTGGTCAGAATCTGGTAGCAAAATTTTCAGACTTACCGGTCGACCGGCCACTAACCCCAGTCGACCGGCTCTGTCTGAGAAGAAAAAATTTTGTATTTTTTTTGTGCTACCGGTCGACTGTTGGTATAGGACCAGTCGACCGATCTGGATGCAGGACTCTCTGTATCTTTTCGGTCGACCGGTCCCTCAATCCCAGTCGACCGATAGTCGTATTCTGGCGTATATCTGGACCTTTTCTTCACTGTTTCGGCTCTCTCTCTCATTTTCTCTCACAGCGACCGCAGGAGCTCCCCCCTCTCAAAATTTCCTACTTCAAATCCGTCCACCCGATCTTAAATTCCTTCAAAACCCATTTCATACTCCTCATTCCTAATTCGGATCTTCAATCTCAAGCCGATCCGTCCGTCAGATTCTCAGAATTTCTGGATTTTCAAGCTAGGGTTTCAGTTTTTCCAAAGGTAAAAATTTCGAATTTTTCACTTGTTCTTCCTTTCTAGCTTAGATATATCACTTCTTTTGTCTTCATATTAGGTTGATTAATCATCTAGATCGTGCCTTTACCTGTAAAAACCCTAAAAATTTGATTTTTGTCATGGCTCCTAAAAGACATCGTTCTGAGAAGGGAAAGGGCACTGCCCAATCCTCATCTCAAGCCCCTAGGACTGATCCTGTGTTCCGTAACGATCTTGCCTCTGATCGTTACACACATTTAGCCCCTAGGAATACTATTTCGGGTAGATATGTGGCTATCCAAGACTTTGAACATCTAGATATCCCCCACATTCTCCGTGCTAATAATCTTGTGGATTTTCTCTCCATCCGGGAGAAGGTTTACACATCTTTGGTTCCCTATTTCTATGCCAATTTTGAATTTAGTGGGAACCGGATTATTTCCCGTGTGATGGGTAGGGACATAAACATTTCCCTAGGTCAATTTGCTAGAATTCTTCATCTTTCCACTGATGGAATAGATGTTTACTCTTATGACCTACATGATTTTCCTGAATATCCGGAGGGTGAGTCTTCACTCACCGCATCCACTCTTCTTCACCGGGATGACAATCCCGATCTAGTGAGGAATGAGATTGTGAGTCAGTATTCCCTCCAATCTCAGGTCCTTGCTAAGATTATCTTTCATAATATCGTGCCTAAATCCGGTGAATTTAGCCATGCTCGAGGTCCTGTTCCCTTGATTATCTATTGCCTCCTTAAAGGCATTAGGATAAATTTCCCTCGAGTGATCGCTTCTCACATGAGTGGTGATCAGATTCGTACTGCTGGTAGGAGTCTGCCTTACGGCATGCTCATTACCCATCTGCTTAGGGCTTTAGACTTCGATCTTTCTGGTCAAGCCTCTTCAAAACCCTCTTCTGATATCAACACTGCTGCCTTGAAGATGATGGAAGCTCAGTTGCGTCGACACGCAGCTGTGCAACCACCACCTGTTCCTGCAGCTGATCCAGCTCCAGCTCCACCTCCTGTTTTTCCTGCTCCTGAGTTTCAGGGTGCTTCTTCTTCTGAGCTCCGCTCGCAGATCGAGGCACATCAGGCCTGGGTCGGTGAGCAAGTCTCTGCACTTCGTGCAGATATGGCTGCTCGTGATGCTTCTCTTCGGGCAGATATGGAGGCTCGTGCTGCGATGGATGCTGCTTTTCGGGCGGAGGTCCGAAACGACTTGTCCTATATGGCTGAATCCATGAGATTTGTGGATGTTCAGTTCCAGTCCTTGTTCACTAAATTGGACATAGTCGTTCCTGATGGGACTCCGGGTGCTCGTCGTCTCCCTGCCGCTGGTCCTCCTTTCCCTCCCAGAGCTCGCGTCTCTGTTCCACCACCGCGCCCCAGAGTTGATGCCGTGGATACAGAGGAGGTAGATTCCTCTTCTTCCTCAGATGATGGTGATGACCAGACGATGGCCGAGGGCTCTGATGATGACGAGGAGGAGGATGACGAGGCGACTGAGTGATGCTGATGAGTGACCTCCCCTTTATTGATGATGTCAAAAAGGGGGAGAGTTATCTGGAGAGTTATTTGGAGAGAGAGATATTTTGTTATGACTCTTTTGTTATTTTGTTATGTACTTGACTTATTTTGTTGGACACCTTTTATTTTTGTGTTGTGGACATGTCTTGTGTGGTATGTATTTATGTCATGTTGAGACTCATTTCCTTTTATCTATGATATGACTTGTGTAGTTGAGATTTTTCTATGGGCATGGATATATGATGTTTATGATTTAGCAATTGTGATAATATGCCTGAGTATGATTTTTTATATATGCATATGTTGAGGGGGAGCTTCATTTGAAGACTCTACCCAAAATATTTTGTGATAACTACATATGTTTTGCCATCATCAAAAAGGGGGAGATTGTTGGCCCAAAGGCCATTATCCCGGTTATTTTGATGATAGCAAAACGTATTTAGTTATGTATTTAATAATCTTGTTTTAAAGTATTTCAGGTTCAAGAAACAGATTTTGACGACTCCGCTAAAAGACTCACAAATTTGGAGTTCGCCCAACATTTGCATTCCCAAGCTAAAGCACATAGGAAGCTTCGGAATTTGCGTTGAAGAAAAGTTCAAGAAGAAGATCAAGACTTGCTAAAGAATCCAAGAGTTGTACTTTGTTTATTTTCATTTTAGAATATTTTGTCAAAACTAAATAGTAGAAGTAGAGATATGGGATATCACACACACACATTTTCTAGAGTGGTTTATGGCTTCAAAATAATTTCTATTTCTATTTTCAAACTCAGTTTTAGTTGAACATATCTATTTTGAAAATACGATTTTAGAGAGACTAGTTTTTGGGAAAAACATTTCATTGAAAATCAAGTTTTTATCAAAAGAATTTTTACCAAGTATTTTACCTTGATAGTAGTATGACACATGCTCATACTCTATGATTTTTCAAGACCAAAACATTTTATCCAAGACCCAAAACCAAAATCCAAAATTGTCCAGGTCTGTGAATTCTGATTTTTCAGAAATTCACAGTGACCGGTCGACCGGCAGTCGACCGGCACTCGACCGACATGCACAAATGTGCATGTGCGTATCAGTCGACCGGAGGTCGACCGATACTCGACCGGGCCCAACCTGCTGCTCTCTGGAAATTGCCAGTCGACCGACCCGGTCGACCGGTGAGCCCCAACGGTCGGATTTTTGACCGTTGGCGGTCGACCGACCCGGTCGACCGGTAGTCTGTCAAAAATTCTGACAGACTCAACAGCTATTTTTTCTGACTTTTTGACTTTTGGATTTGTCTCCAACGAATCTCTTGAGCAGTTTTTTGACCCCTATAAATAGGTGGTCACTTCATATGATATGACTAACAATTTTAGAGCTATCAAGTGAAATTTTACAAGAGTTTCAAAGATTTCCAAAGTTTTAAAAGAAAAGATTTTTCTCTCCAAAGCCTAAATTTCCATCACCTTTCTTGGAGCCTATTCCTCTACTTCCCTCTAGTTTTGCACTACACAATCCCATACTCTAAGTCTATTATTTGGTTCTAGGATTGTGCTTAGTGAGCTCTTTTGTAAAGTGGTCAAGTGTGATCACTTCCATTGTAATTGAGTGAAGTTGTAGAGGCATCGGCCTCAAGGCGAGCTAGTGTGCTCAAGGTGGTGAAGTGTCATCACGGGAGACGGACAAGTGTTGTCCTTGTATTGTTGATCCGGTGGGATCCTCAATAGTGGAAATCCTTCAAGTGTGAAGGCGGGGACGTAGAGCGTGGCTCGAACCTCGGAAACATATCGGCGTGTTTGCGTTTGCTCAAATTCTTCTAACTCTATCTCTTTAATTACTTGCACCTTTACCTTGTTTAATTCTTGCAAGTATTTGTATTGTGATAATTGTTAGAGTTAAATTTAAATTCCGCATAATTGCCATTATCATATAGCCATCACCTATTCACCCCCCCCTCTAGGTGATTTCAATACTTAGTGATCTCAAAAGATCACAAACAAAAACATCTCACAATGTAAAATTCTAAAGGATATATTTGCAATGAAGAGCTCAAATATGTGAGTAAAACAAATTGTTTGAAAAAGAACACAAAGAAAAACTTTTGGAAAAAACTTCTTTATAGATAAAGAAATTGAAGAACTAAACTAGAATTTTCAAACTAGATTTTCTTTGATTTTTCAAAACTTTAAAAACAAATAAGGATTTTGATTTTGAAGTTCAAAAACTTTTTTTAAAAACTTGCTGAAAAACACACAAAAAGATGGGAAAAATTGCTTTTGAAAATCTTGTTAAAAACTAGCCCTAATAACCCATATTAATAGGGGTTCAGAAATATAGCCGTTGGGGCTCAGAACCCAGGCCAGATGGTCTGTCGGTCGACCGGCCGATCGATCGACTAACGGTTATAAAAATGGCCATTGGGATTAATGGTCGACCGCCTGGTTGACCGTTCCCAAGGCAAAAGCCTATCGGTCGACCAGGGCAAAAACCAGAGAGCAAATTCTCTGGATCGGTCGACCGCTCGACCGACCGAGGCCAAAACCAGAGAGCAAGCGCTCTGGATCGGTCAACCGCTAAAACTTGTGCACATCTGTGCACATCAATCGACTGACTAGTCGATTGAAAATGGCTTCGGTCGACCAGTTAGTCGACCGCCAGCAGCCTAGAAAACAGATTTTAGGGTTTAAAATCTAACTTGATAAATCCCTAAACATTCCAATAAATCTTCATAAATTTCACAAAAATAAGTTCATGTAAATATTTGAAGTACAAATATGTGTGATAAAAAATCAACACATTTTACAAACAATTTGAACTATTTTTGAGGTAAAGAAACTAAAGTTTAAATCAAAAATCGTATTTTTTTTCAGAAACCAACTTTGAAATGGAAAATCGATTTTTCCTCTAACTTGTATAGATACAAAAATAAGATATTTGAAATACATTTGAAGCATGATGTGATTGGATAAAATTCAATACACACAGTAAAGATATATCCTTATTTTTGACAATAAATTCTAAAATAAGTTTTGATAAAAATAAAACTTAAACATATGAATTAGATACATCAAAATAAGTTTTTCTAAACATATGAAGTATAAATGCGTATGGATAAAATCCAAAATACATACAAATCATGTAAACTTGTTTTGATTCTATATATTCATGAAACGAAAGATGTATTCTTGAAACTCAATAAACAAAAACAAAGTGATTAAACCGAAACCAAAACTATTAAACGTGTGTATGAACTTGAGCAATCTAAACTTACTATCCTTACACAAGATCTAAACACTAAACAAACCTAAATGCAAGTCTTCTTGTAGATCTTCTTCTCCAAGACGACTCGATCCAACTTGATCCAAATGAGATTGATTCCATCTCGAGTACTTGATGAGATCTTGAAGTGCAAGCTCTTAAATCAACATGTAATAACTTCAAAAACTTGACTTTGAATTATTTATTGAAGCTAAACACCTACTAAGATCTTGGTCAATAATTGAAACGTAATAAAAACAAGATCATTAGTAATTATAACTTTATAAGTTAGTCATAATCGAAACTAAGGTGAAGGGTCTTTGGGCTAACAGTTCTCCTTTACGTTCTTCTTCTTGATCGTTACGGTTCTGGAGGCGCGTTTCAGCTCTACCTAACCTATCTCCAGTCTGGGTCGCAGTTTAGGTCAGGTTGGCTAGTTGGGCTTGTATGGCAGTGTTGCATCAGTGAGTTGTTGGGGATCCATAGTTGTACTGCCTGACTCACTAGACTCTCCTAACAAATATGTGTGTCCATTACGGGTGGGCATACACTAAAACATGACCTAAATGAATGCAAACAATCTAAATGAATTTCATTTTAAATCTTATGCAAGAATAAGTGAAACTCCCAACTATATGCTGATGTAAATTTCCTACCTAACCTGGCTCTGATACAAAATGATGTGAAACTGGATGCAAGTGATGTCAGAAATCAGTGATAAAATTAAATTTACTAATTTTACTACAAATTATGATCTTTGGTGGGAATAAATTTAAAACTAGTTAAATGGCAAGATGTGTTTAAACAAAAATATGATACTCGCAATGTAGGAAATTCCTATCGTCACAAATCATACATCAACACTTAGCTAATCAGGAACAAATCCTACTTACAATATTAGGATAGTATAATACAGAAATATGCAGAATCACATACGCTTATTAATATTTATGGAGAACAAAGAATCCATGATACTATTCTAGAGATAAAATAAGCGGTATATCCAACAATAAACAGATATACTGAAAACAAAAGTTACCTACCGAGAGGTTACGCTCTTGAGTTGCCGTTCTTCTGTATGGTCGATGTTCTGACTTCGCTTATGATCTAAAGTGTACTGATGCCACTGTTGGATGTTGTAGGACATTGTCTGCTGATGGCGGATATCGTCGCAAGCAGAGAGGGAGAGGACAGAGGAAGACTCGTTGTTGTGCTCTGGCTGCGCACTGCAGGAAAGGTTGGGGCAATCCGTTGAGACGTTGAGAGGTAGTGGATGCTTGAAGGCTCTGTTTGCTGGTGGCAGGGAAAGGGAGCACGGACTGACGACGCGCTGCTGGCGGTTGTTGCTTATGCTGGTGCTATGGCGCGCGCATATGGAGAGATGGAGCAGGTGGGCCTGCTTCGGTTGGTGCACGCGGATGGCGACGGGAGCAGGTGGGTGGATAGTTCCGCAGTTGGAGAAGAAAGAGATGGGGGTAAGTTATGGTGAGAGTTACAGGGAAGAAGATTGGGGATTGGGATTTAATTCTTGTAGTTGGGTTGGACTAGAGATGGCAGCTCATGCAATGGAGAGGTTGTGAAGTTCTGTTGCCTGTTTTGTGGTGGGATTGGGATTGAGTTTTGTAAATTGGTTTGGAAATTTGTAAATTGGGGTTCAAAATTTGGATGCAAAGTGAATAAAAGGATAGATGGATTGGATTTCACACCCGCACCCCTCGAACTGGAATTTCACACTTCAAATTTAAAGAAAAGATTAAATTTTCATATTTGAAAATTCAACAAGATATTTTATCATTAAGAATGCATTAATATTTATTTCAAGAAAAACCAATTAAATAAGCTTATAGACTACATGAGTTCTCCCACATACCTAATGTGATACTAAATAAGAAAAACACTATAAAGAAGTAAACAACTGTAATAAAATGACGACTACTGCAAAAAAAAAAAATGCAAACTCCAGCTAAAAACATAAGAATCTGACTAAATCCAAATAGATGAAGCTCGACGTCACCTGCACTGATATGATCATATCTCCCCTTCAGGCGCGTCGATGTCATGTCCTCGTGAGCACTAATATGTACACCGGAGATTCATCTATGATACATGAAACGAGCTGAATTTATGCACCGATGGCTATTTGAGTGCTCCAAGGACCGGCAAAATACAGATACCACAAGCTGTGGGCAATCCCTGTGGTAGTTGGTCATCCTTGGTAAAGGGCATGTTTGGTAAGTTGCAAAACATTTGCAAAATGCAAAAATTTTGCAGCTTTACATTTAAAGTTGTTTGGTTTCGTTTGTAAAATGCAAAATGCAAAATACTTTTGCAACTCTTCTTTTCCCACTTGCAGTTGCTACAGTTAAATTTGTGGTCATGTAAATCTCACTTTTACACTTATATTTTTCCACTTGCAGTTGCTACAGTTAATTTTGTAGTCATGTAACTGTCACTTGTAGTATACTTACAGTTCAAAACAGTTACTTGATAATCAATATATAATTAAATATTATTAAATATTTAATATTTTAATAGTGTTCAATTTTTTATTTAATTATTTAATTATTTTATATTTTTATCTTTAACTTTTTTTTATTGTTTTAATATTTAATATTTTACTATTTTAATTTAATATTTTAATTTATATTTTATTATTTTATTAATACTTATTCCATTTTTTATTATTTTATTTAGAGTTAATATTTTATTAATATAACAGTATTATACTTTAATATAAAATTACTATATATTTAATTATTTATTTTTAATATAAAAAATTACTTTATTAATATCATAATATATTTTATTATTATATAATATTTTATATGTTAATATTGTAATAATAATTCAGTATAATAATACTATAATGATAATTTATTATTAAATTATAATTATATTTTACTTTATTAATTTTATATTTCTATAATATTACAATAATATTATAATAAAATTTATATTATAATAATTTTCAAGTATTTTTAATATTATATATTATAACTATATTTTATTATTGTTGTAACATTTTTTAATATTTATATTTTATTAGTATTCTTAAAATTTTATTAATGTTCTTTAAATTTTTTTAATTTTATATTATTTATTTAGTTAATATTTTAGTAATATTTTACTATTTATACTAATATTTTATTAATATTATTGTTATAAATAAAATATTAAGATTATTAATTTTTTATCTCAAATTTTTAATACAATTTAATGTGCAATAGTAGATTTAATTTAATAGTATTTATAATATTTAAATCACTGCTACAGTTAATTTTGTGGTCAACTTTTCCACTTACACTTTTACATTACCAACCAAACACCGTAAAACACAATATACTTTACCATTTACACTTTCACTTTATCAACCAAACACCGTAAAACGCAATATAATTTTCCATTTACACTTCACTTTATCAACCAAACACCGTAAAACACAATATATTTTCTCAGCTACAGTTCACTTTTTCCATTCTCATTTTACGACTTACGACTTGCGACGTTTTGCAACGAAACAAACAGGCCCAAAATCTCTAAAGGTGCCCTAGTTCATCTGTATAGTTTGCTGAGAACTAATGCATGCATATAACAATAATAATAGTAATAATACACTTCTTTCATATACAGTGCACTGAGCCTGTCATTAATAGCACGAAACATCATTGATGGTGATCATTTCACAAGCACAGCAAAGTGCCGAGTAAAATAAATCCTGTGGAAATCGCTTGGCCAATAAACACAAACCATTCACTCTTCAAATATTGGGGATAAAGTCATCTTAACAGAATAAGCTGTGTGGGTTGGGGCTGAGAAATGTCTAGATAACAGACGTACACCAGAAACTCTTCAAATAAGAAGTTAAAATCCAGCAAACAATAATTGTGCTATACAAACAGACTTTAGTTGCATAAAAGTAATGAAGTTGGAATATGTACTTGAGAGTGTATGCTAAAGTGTTTTCAACAACAACAGTCTATGTGTCAAGCCTCGTACATGGTGGAAGTAGTGAGTTTGCTTGTGTTTCATGAGGGCACTAAATAAAACAAAAGGCAACTACACCACTCCCCATGAATGAATTTTGATGCATTATAGCTCATTTTCTATTCTTGCTGAATGGAAAAATTATATACTGTGTAGGGTTCAAACTGTACTCACCTGAATCAATGGGCGCCATGTTAGCACAAGAAGAACTAGAAATATGAGGAGGAGGAGGAGTAAGGAGTAAGAACACAAAAATTTCTTTTCTATCAAACTCTTACTCACTCTTGCTTCTGTTTTCATTCAAGGATGACAGCGCTATTTATAAACTCCTAATGACTCTTGAGATTCCACACACATTGGAATTCCACACACAAAGACTCTTAAACTTCCTCACAATGACTCTTGGTAATTACAAACTACATAATGCATTTGACCTCTCATCTCCTTAATTAATATTGTATTGGGAACTCCAAGGGACTTTGTTTGAGTTTATCTTTCAACAAATTCCTCCCTTAAACTCAAACATTTTCCATCCTTCATTCCAATCATCTTCTTGCAATTTTCGAATAGCGCTGTTGGTAGCGGCTTTGTAAAGATATCTGCCACTTGATCACGACTCGCAACGTGACTCAGTCCCACTTTACCTTTCTTCACATGTTCCCGTATGAAATGGAAACGAACATCTATATGTTTACTCCTTTCATGGTGCACCGGATTCTTTGCCAACTCAATTGCTGATTTGTTGTCAACTCGTATTTCGGTCGCTTCGTTTTGCTGGAGTTTTAGCTCACATAGCAAATTTCTCAGCCAGATTGCGTGACACACGCACCATGATGCTGCCACATATTCTGCTTCGCATGTTGATAAGGTTACTATTGGCTGCTTCTTTGAGACCCATGTGAAAGCTGTGTCTCCCATATAAAACACATATCCCGATGTGCTTTTCCGATCATCTATATCTCCGCACCAATCACTGTCGGAGTAACCCACCAGTTTGTATTCATGTGTCTCCGAGTAGAATAACCCGAGTGATACAGTTCCTCGAATGTATCGAAGAATCCTCTTGATAGCCTTCAAATGTGAGTATTTCGGTTCCTCCATGAACCGACTCACTATCCCGACACTATATGCAATGTCAGGCCTTGTGCATGTGAGATACCGTAGGCTCCCAACTAAGCTCCGGTATTTGTTTGCATCCACTCGATCTCCTTCATCAAATTTTGAGAGTTTCGCACCAAGTTCCATCGGTGTTGCTACCGGGTTGCAATCTTCCATCTTGTTTTTCTTCAAAATGTCTTTTGCATACGCCTCTTGGGATACAAATATTCCCGATTTTCCTTACTTAACCTCAAGACCAAGAAAATACTTCATCAGCCCCAAATCTGTCATCTCAAACTCCCGAGTCATCGCTTCTTTGAAGTCTTTTATCATCTCCTCATTATTCCCCATGAATATGAGATCATCAACATAAAGAGCAACAAACAGCAAGTTACCTTTTTTCTTCTTCACGTATAATGCATGCTCATGAGGACATTGCATGAACCTGTTCCCTTTGAGATAGGTGTCGATTCGGGTATTCCATGCTCGCGGCGCTTGCTTCAGCCCATATATCGCCTTCTTTAACTTCAACACTTTTTTCTCCTTCCCGACTTTCATATATCCAGGAGGTTGCTCCACATATACTTCTTCTTCAAGCACACCATTTAAAAATGCTGACTTCACGTCCATTTGATAGATTGGCCACTTGAATTGTGCTGCTTGGGATATAAGAAGCCGAATTGTCTCCATCCTCGCGACTGGAGCAAAGACTTCATCATAATCAATCCCAGCCTTTTGTCTATAGCCTTTTGCTACTAGACGTGCCTTATATCTTTCTATCTCACCTTGGGCATTCATCTTTTTCTTATACACCCATTTTACTCCTATGGGTTGATGTCCTTTCGGCAGCTCCACCAACTCCAAGTTTCTTTCAATAGCACTTATTTCTTCATCCATCGCGGCTTGCCATTTCTTATCTCTCACTGCTTCTTCAAAAGTGATATTCTCAGCATCCGCTAGAAGACATACCAAGTGTACTTCGCTTGTTGTCTCGTATAGATCTTGCAAGCTTCGCATCTTCGGTTGTCTTGGTTCTTCTTCATCATCAGATGTCGGAGGGCTTGTCTGTTTGATTATCGGTGCAGAGGTTGATTCTTCTATTTCTTCCTCCTGCGTCACCTCTTTTTGTTGTTCCAATCCCATGCGCTTTCTTCATTCACTTGCACATTCGGCTTACAACCACCTTTTCTTCGATCGGGTCGAATAACTTGAAAGCTTTTGTCTTCTCGTCATACCCGATGAACACGTACTTCTTACTCTTGTCATCTAGCTTGGTTCTTCTTTGATCCGGTACGTGCGCATAGGCCACACTACCGAATACTCTCAAATGTGATACGGTTGGTTTTCGTCCGCTCCAAGCTTCCTGGGGTGTTTGATCTCCCATCTTCACATGTGGGCACCGATTTTGCACATACACAGCACATTGCACCGCTTCTGCCCAAATTCTTTTGGCATGTTTTTGCTCTTCAACATCGACCGAACCATATCAAGAATAGTCCGGTTTTTCCTCTCGGCCACACCATTTTGCTGAGGTGAGTATGGTGCAGTCAAGAATCTTCTGATTCCTTGTTCCTCGCAGTAGCTTTTGAAAGCAGTTGACATGTACTCTCCGCCTCTGTCCGATCGTAAGGCCTTGATATAAAGACCAGTTGTCTTCTCTACTTGCATCTTGAATTTCTTGAACACCTCGAGTGCCTCGGACTTTTCTTTCATGAAGTAAACCCAAGTCTCCCTTGTGTAGTCGTCAATAAAGGTGATAAAGTACCTCTTCTCACTGAATGACTTAGGTGTGATCGGGCCACATATATCGTATGTACCAACTCGAGAGAACTCCTTGCACGATATTCCGCCCTTTTCTGAAAAGTGTTCCTTGTTTGCTTGCCAAGTACACACCCTTCGCAAATTTCTTGGTGTAGTCCATATCTGGTAACCCGTGGACTATATGCTTCTTTGCTAATTCTGTTAGGCCGCCATAATGTAAGTGTCCGAACCGCAAGTGCCACAACGAGACTTTGTCATCCATGTTGACTTGCAAGCACCTTTCTCGCACACTTCTCAAGTTGAGTTTGAACATCCGATTCTTGGCCATCTCCACTCGTGCAAGTAACCGGCCTCCTTTGTCTTTCAAGTGTAACATTCGATCTTTCATGAAGATCGAATATCCCTTCTCTAATAGTTGGCCCATGCTAAGGAGATTATTTTTCATGTCAGGCACATAGTAGACATTCTCAATTGTCCCTTCTTTGCCATCCTTTTGAGAAAAGCGTATTTTTCCTCGGCCTTTGACTTGAACCTTCGACGCATCTCCAAATGACACGTGCCCATCTTCTATCTCTTGGATCTCCATAAAGAGATGTTTGTGCCCACTCATGTGATTGCTAGCGCCTGTATCGAGATACCAGACCGAATCGCTATCAGGAATAATGTCTTTATAGGCCATCATGAGAACACCATCGTCTCTTATCTTCTCTTCCGTGACTAGTTTCGCATTTTCTTCTATCTTTTTGTCGGAGTAGCACTCTTTTGCGTAGTGTCCATATTTGCCGCATTTGTAGCACTGGACATTTTGACGATTTGACCGGCCGCCTCTACCACGACCGCGTCCTTGACCACGCCAATTTTGTTGGATCGGCTGGTCCTTTTCTTTCGAGTTGTCTCCGCGTCCGCAACCTCTACCGTGACCACGACCTCCACGGTCGCGTCCTCGACCACGCCAGTTTTGCTGGGCATACATCGTCTTGTCCTCCTTGATAGTTGCCTTAGATTGTAAGGCCTCTTCGAGCAGATCTTGTTTCTTCTTCTTCCGTTGCTCATGCGCCTCGAGAGAACCGGCGAGATCATCTATGGTCATCTCCTCCAGATTCTTCGACTCCTCAATTGCGCATACAACATTTCCGAAATTCTCGGTCAATGATCGCAGAATCTTCTCCACGACCCTTGAATCGGTTATGGTTTCTCCATTGCGTTTGAGTTGATTTACCACCGTTTGTACACGCGTGATGTAGTCAGATACTCCTTCTGACTCCTTCATTTTCATGGCCTCCAATTCACCTCGTAGAGTTTGAAGCCGCACTTGTTTAACACGGTCGGCGCCTTTGAAGACTTTTTGCAAAATCTCCCATGCCTCCTTCGAAGTTGCCGCACTAGCAATCTTCTCGAACCCCGACTCATCTACCGCTTGGAATAAGAAGTAGAGAGCGGTCTTGTCTTTCGTGCGCGTTTCTTTCAACGCCTTTAACTGATTCGGCGTCATGTTATCAGTAGTAGCCGGCTCTGTGTAGCCATTCTCAACTACTTCCCACGCGTCTTGTGCACCAAGCAACACCCGCATCTGAATGCTCCAATTGTCATAGTTCGTCTTTGTGAGGCGTGGTAGCGGCATCTGCCCCAGCGGTGTAGGCTTTTGTCCCAGCGGTGTACTCCCGGAATTTGCCATGGCTGTCACCGACGGTCTTCACCTTCAGCACTTGTCTTCGCTTTCGGTACTTAGTTTCGCCTTCGCACTTATCTTCGCCTTCGGCAACTTGTCTTCGCCTTTGCCTTTAGCACTTGTACTCGCCTTCGCCTTCAGCACTTGTACGAAGTGGTAGGGGCGGTCTTCTCCAAGCTTCAAGCTTCACAATGGGATCACCTCCCAAAGAAGCTTCAAGCTTCACCTTGCTTCAAGCTTCACAATGGGAATCACCTCCCAAAGAAGCTTCAAGCTTCACCTTGCTTCAAGCTTCAAGCTTCACAATGGGAATCACCTCCCAAAGAAGCTTCAAGCTTCACCTTGACTTTGATACCAATTTGTTAGCACAAGAAGAACTAGAAATATGAGGAGGAGGAGCAAGGAATAAGAACACAAAAATTTCTTTTCTATCAAACTCTTGCTCACTCTTGCTTCTGTTTTCATTCAAGGATGACATCGCTATTTATAGACTCCTAATGACTCTTGAGATTCCACACACATTGGAATTCCACACACAGACTCTTAAACTTCCTCACAATGACTCTTGGTAATTACAAACTACATAATGCATTTGACCTCTCATCTCCTTAATTAATATTGTATTGGGAACTCCAAGGGATTTTGTTTGAGTTTATCTTTCAACATGCCACACGACCAATGGCTGATTCTCCAAAATCAGGATTCAAGATCTCATCTAATGCTTCATTGCTTCCATCCAAAGGCTCGGAATGTATCCTAAATTATGTCAAATATTTGTAAAAAATTAAAAAGATAACAGCGCATAAAGCAAGAAAATCTTGTCGATTTCCACTTACTTTAAAAAAGATTCAGCTTTGTGAGAACTGTTGAATCAGGTAATTTGAAATTTTAATTCAAAAATTAAAATCATTATTGAAATTAAATCCTCATATGGTCTCACATTATTAGTGAGTTCGGATTTATTTTTGGACCATAATAAATGTTAGATTTATAGCGGATCTGCAAAGGGATCTAACGTGAATGAAAGCATTGAAAAATTCACAAGAAAAAAGGGCAAAATGTATGAACATCTTGCTCGATTATCTTTCTTATTTACATGATCATATTAATTTCTGAAAATTCCAATACAATTCATATATTAATATTTTCTTAATCTTTTAACATCCTTTTTTTTTTTTTTTCCTTTTCTTCCTTCAATATATTTTTACATTACAATTCTTATTTCATTGCCCAAAAATGTTTTCTTGTTCACAAAATATAGGCTTGAGTCAGGCCCAATAGCCCAGAAAAACTTTCAGCATTACTCAATGAGCCCATGAAAAATGGGTGATACCTTTATGGAGATGTAACTCTCTTAGCCACAAAAAGGGGATGCATAAGATTGCATAAAACATATGTAAGCTGAATTTTTAAAACTTTTATGAACTTTCACCCAGTTAAAAAAAACCCTACAAAAAACTTTAAAAATTTACTATGAAACTATGATATATTATATTAGTGTCATGAAAAATTCTGAGACTCTTATTAAGTTCATGCTTGTTTATTACACTTCTTGAAGTTTTTGACATAGTAAATTTCTAAAATTTAACTTAAAACTTGCATTGTTGAAGTTTTAAGTTCAGGTCCAAGCTAGCCTTGTTGTTAAGAAAAGCAAGGAATAAGAACGAATTATTCTCTCTTTTTTGTTTAGATAAAGTTTAGGGACTTATCAGTCGTTGTTACTATTTTGTTTACAAACGTGTTTACGTGCATCTAAGAACCGAGACTTGAGTTAACCACCAAAAAATGTGAATCAACTCACAGAAAGTCCTGATTTTAAGTATCGTAGTTAGCATACAGATGAGGCATAAAAAACAATCAAATATCCCATCCTTTTATAAAATCAATAAATGTCACTAATATAACTACCAATAAGCAAGTAGCCTTTGAATTTAAGAATTGGTAATTTCATAATGCAAAATTCTTATAATGTACTGATCGAGGCAATGTCCAAACTGTCAGTCTCTCATGCTCTGTTCATATGTCTTATCAGCTCTTCAATTAATTTCTGGTGCTACTAATTAACTTAAGATGTTAGTCTAGTTAAGGTCCTGTTTAATTGCACGTAAAGAAGCTGGAAAAGCTTGAAATGACGAGGGTCGTTGTTTTTTCCCCCAAATTGTGTTTGGATGTCAAAATGGTGTAGACGAAAAAAAATCAGTGTTGGGCCCATGAACAATGATTGTCATACACGCTACAGCCTCTCACAAAATTTCTCTCTTCATGACTCGGAATGGACTGAAATTCTGACCAAATTACTGTTCTTCACAGCTTTTTTTGGAATGATTGTGAGCTTCACTGCCCATTCACAACATTTCCAGCGTCAAGCTAACAGGCCCTAGGTAAAAAAGAGGTTTTGGTCACCAAAATTCTAGCATCAAATCCAATCAAAACCACAAGCTTTTTGTTCCTCATTCAATGCAAACTTTCTTGAGAGATGTGCTTCCTCTTACCTTTCAGAGGACCCTTGGAATTTTTCTACCTCTTCCAAAAGTCTCCTCCAAAGTCCATACTTGTTAAACAATAGTAGAGTGCACATCATGTGACAAAAACTTTGGAGAAGTGTAAGAACATAATCAATTTCTTTGAGATATAAGTTGGTATTCAAAAGCTATAGATGCCTGCCTTTTGAGATGGGAAAGACCTCGAGCTCATAATGCTCAAAGCTTTGCCTTCCCCTTTTCCAACCAGTGTTGGATACTTTCTCCTAAAGAGCAAGCAAATGATCACACATTTAGGGGACAAGAGAATAGCACAAATCCTACCCTAACTTGTGCAGTCCCCCATTCTTGATACATTTTTGTACCTAAAGTTGTTGTTTTTTTTTTTTGATACTAAATCAAGATCAAAAGTACAAGGATGACAGTAGAAATGTGTGTCTGAGATGAGCCTGATCATAACTTTTGATTCTAGACCAGCTTCAGACCTGAGAGTGGATTTGGGCACGAGTATTGAGCTTAAAAGCTTATCAGGTTCAATTTAAACATGTATATTTCAAAATCCAGCAACTAACGAGCACTATAAGGACCAAGTAAGATTATCTGTTACACATATAATTTTATGAACAAAATAGAATATGATAAATGTTGGATCTGAACCCGACCCGTTGCCACCACTAATTATAGGTTCACCTAGGCACAAACTATCATTGTACCCTCAATGACAAAGCAAGGATGCCCACTCAAGAAAGCACTCCCCACACTTAAAGAGAGCATGCGTGGCTCTCAAGTTACCTCCACAAAAAACAATCAACATCTCATTTAAAAACATAAACATCACCAACTCTCTCAATTATCAACTGCATCACACCCCCCACCACCCCCACCCCCCCCCCCCCTGTTAGGCTTTGAGATATCCACAAGGGCATCATGTGGCTCCCATAGGTTGCCACATGTGAGGCAAAAGAGTGTTTTTTGGTGAGCATATCTTTTGAATCTCCTAATCATTGGTAGCTTGCAAATGGACAAGACTCCAACGTATATTTATACCTAGAATAGAATGATGATCCCCTACATTTGTTCTCGCCTCTTGTTGGAAACCTTTTCTAAATGTTCAAAGGAATTATCTATGGAGGAGGGATATATATCATATAGTGCCACTATTGGGAGCCATGTTTGTTTGACATGTGAAAGTGTTGCTCTTTCATGGGCATTTAAGGTTGGGTGGTGTTTCAATTCTGTCTTGGATTTCTCTCTCTTTTAGATGATAATGCAATATACTCCTTCACGCAAAGATGAGGAGATTAACAATATGGGAAGGGAATGGCTGAGGATGATCCATATCCAGTCTCACTTATGAGTGATTTGATGTTGAACATGACAAAACAACATAAAATGTCAGGTTAATTAGAGTCGATTCAACTCAACTAACATTGATCATTCATCGTATAGATTCGATAACAGAAATTGTATCATGTATCAAGCATGACTAAACAGCTAAATTATATGCGCGTGCAATCTCAGCTAGAGAATGAAAAACTAACAATTCATTGTATCATCTATCATGCATGATTGACAAGCTGAACTATGCGCACGAGTGATGCACGTGCAATGTCTACCGGACATGAAAATCAAAAAATACATTATAAACTAGAGAGGAGATTTGAGTTAACTTAATAGGGACTTTCCCCACCAATCAGCCCAATCAAAGGCCTTGTGCACATAGTAGTGAGTAGGTAGGGTCACTTCCCAGCAAGCACAATATATGGTTTGGTCCAGACCAAACTGAATCCAAGATGAAATCCTCCTCCTAATTGAACCAAATGAAACAGGGAGTAAGCTCACCACATGTCTCGTGGGTAACAAACTTTTTTATCTCTCTTGAGCTAAGTTTTGTTTCTCACCTTCACCCAGATTGTAGACACAAGAGGCCTAGTGGGTGTCCATAAACATAAATGTGAGCTTGGTTCATTTGCTTTCACTGTGTGGACCAACTCATGCATGGTTGTTAGGGGTTTGTTAGTGATAGAGAGGTAGGGTTGGGTGTTGGATGGGTACATAGTTGAGATATATCTTACATAAGGAAAAAAGACCTCTTTTCACAAGAAAAAACCCATGACAAAGTACATAAGAGTACATGAGATTTCTAAATGCCTCTCTCTCTCTCTCTCTCTAAGCTCTCTCTCTCTCTCATGGCATGACATGTGGCTTTCTATCAAAATATGATTAAGTTCTATTTCTTTTAAAAAAAACTTGCCCCCGACTTTTTTTTCTCATTTTTAAGGATCTTTGAAATACCTTCTCCATTTTACGTCCATGTGTCTTTTTAATTTTCACTCTTTCTAGTATTCTCTTAAGCGAGGACTTTTTTCAGGAGATAGTCATCTAATACAGCATTGAGTCTTGCCCCCACACGATTCAATCTAAATTTTTCTTCTTTAGTTATACAATTTTTCCTACTTAAAGAATGGGCATGATTTAAACTTCAAAATAGTCCCTCCTACCACAACTATGTTTTTGGACATAAAATAAGTGCACGAAATTTTTGTTATCTTAATCCCAACTCGAAAGGAGTCCTAATATGAAACACCTATGAAAACACGTACCATTGATCTTGAAATTAATGGATTATGTGTCTGTTTTCACATCTACTAATGCTTCAGTGATTATTATGAGTGATTGTTTTGTGGACTAATGTTAAGTGTTTTCGCCGGTTTAATGGCTGGTAGGAGCACCACTATATATTACTTGTGGGAGAGAGTCCTAAATCTATTGGGAAGAGTTTTTTAACTCATTGTGATGGCTAAGAGATAGAAGTATGCACAGGTGCACAAACCAGTCAACTTATCATATTGATAAGTCGACTATTGAGATGATCGAAGAGACCAAAGGCAAGGCAAGACATACAACATGTCAAAATAACTTGACCCTATCGATAATCCTTCGTTTATACTGTCGACAGGCTTTTTGTCACGCCCCGCTTCCCAAAATGCGTGAAAATGGAGTCGCGACGAGAATCAGCGAAGTATAAAAAGGCGAGAAAATACCCCATGCATATATGTTAAGCCTAAAGTAACCTGAACAAGTTATATAATCACCATGATAAATCAATATCACTGCAATATGATATATAATATCTAACACACATGATATCATATGAATGCAGAAAAAGAATAATGACTGATAGTAATGTATAGAGAATCAAAAAACTACGAAAACAACAAGAATGTAAGGAAGACAATAATACCGAAATAGGTAGATAGAAACTCCAGCTCCTCGCAACATGTCCAGTCTCATCGAACACCTGATCATAAATGAAACATGCAGTATCTAGACATGCAATCCAGTGTCGTCAGGAAGCGACCTAATGAGTGTGTAAGAAAAAGGTGTTCGTGCAT
>JAVJIF010016933.1:0-104116 GCA_038442645.1 Agave tequilana | reverse complement strand
TTCTACTAGAATCGATGGAGATTACTCCCTTAATTAGAGGGGACCTCAAAATGCGATACTTATCTGTTCAGGACTCATACTTACTCTACGTGGTATGAAGCTGTTCCAGGTAAAGGTCTATAATAAGATTACTAGAATTCTATCTACTCTCTACCATTCTGAAAATAGATCATAATATCGTAGATAAGAAAACCCTATAACTGATCGTAGATATATAGAACAACCGATAATATGAGCTCAGAGAACTAGGAGCCGATAACCTTAAAAGTCATAACCAGAATATAGAACAACCGTTTTCTAAATGATAACTCGACTATAGATGAAATACTTAGAGAATACCTAAGCCCTGCAAAGTTGGCCGAATAGATTTTCGATAAAGATTATGAACAAGTTTGTTCAGACACAGCAAGAAAACCCGGTTCATTAAATCCATGAAAACAAGTCAGGTCGGGGAATTCGGGGAATAAGGCTAGAGTGTTAAACACTGTTGAAACTAGCCATGAGTTATCTAACTAGGTATGGTCATTGTGTAACACAACGTCAGGCGCTAACCACTACGGTGCGGTGGAGCTAAAGCTCTGCGAGACTCGCACTTAGAGGAGCTCACATGGCGAAACCAGCACATAACACATCACTAATGTTAGCGCCAGGGTGCAGCAAGGCCCACGCCTGGTTGAGCTAGCATGGCTAGAACACGACTCTCGATTGGTGAGACTAGCAGAGTCCGTGGTACATTAAATCCGAAAACTGGGCATAGCGTCTCTGAAAGACCTCAACTCTGTGAAGTTGACAGAGGAGATCGTGATTGTTACTGAAGAATGTAAATAGAGATACTCTAGCATTATCTAATTGAAACCCAAAACTTGGATGTTGTTTCATACCATTGCCTCTAGTGTAGTGATATAATCTATCTGATTATATAAGTGATGACTACCCACTCTCTGTACTGATCCCATGGAGCATCTATACATTAAGATTAGAATGTGAAGCCAGAGAAATATATGATATACAATATACAATGTACCCGAATCAAAGAGTGCCGGAATAGGGTAAGAGGGAACCATATGTCCTGTCGCTTCTCACTAGTTTACTCATTTCTCAAGTTGGTATAAAGACTACGAAAGCCGGATAGTAAAAATGAAAGATATGTGAACAACATGGAAAAAGGAGATGGACAGGAAAGACTAGGACTGATGATGATAGTGTAATATGGAGGATATGATATAGAAAACTTACCAACTCAAGGACATGATAAAATGGGGAATGGTTACGGTTGGTACCTTCAGGGTTCCTTTTCTAGATGTTAGGCATCCCTTCCTGTTCTTACTCCATTCAGTATCTTGACTTCCTTTTCAGTTAATTATACATTTGCCCCCTTTTGCCATATGTCCCAACTCTTGGTCTCCTCTGTGCCTAAGTATATGCTTGTTGCTGGGGACGAAGTGGTTTCCTCTGCCAGTAGGTCATGGTTTCTCCCATGGTGGTACTGGAGTGTTGGTTGATTGGGGTAGTGTTCTCTGTCTTCTTGAACGAACAGTCCTCTTCACTTGGTCTCCGGACTTGCACACAAAACATAATTTATAAAACTTTTGGCGGTTGCATTGTAAGTTCCTGGGCTTCAAACTGTACCAACTGTTAGCCCAAAGGCCCATCACTTTAGTTTTAATATGATTAACTCATGTAGTTATAGTACTAATGATCTTGTGTTTATATTATTTCAGATTTACTATCAAGATCTTAATAGGTACTTAGCTTCAACAAAGGAGTTTTGGAGCTAACACATGTAGATTCAAGAGCTCGTGCGTCACAATTGTATCTAGCACTCGGATGAATCAAACTCTTTGGATCGTGTTTGGATCGAGTTGGCTTGGAGAAGGAGTTCTACAGAAGACTTCAATTTGTTTAGTTTTACTTTGTGTTTAGATCTGGTAGATCTTGTGTAAGATTGACTAGTGTTGATAGCTCAGTTCACACACACACAAAAGTTCAATACGTTTGGTTTTCGTTTAACCGATTTTGGATTTCAAATATACATA
Organism: Agave tequilana; assembly: GCA_038442645.1. Lineage (NCBI taxonomy): Eukaryota > Viridiplantae > Streptophyta > Magnoliopsida > Asparagales > Asparagaceae > Agave > Agave tequilana. The sequence goes on along the minus strand of JAVJIF010016933.1, from coordinate 102,080 downwards.
TATATGGTTTTCATGAATAGATAGAATCAAAACAAGATACATGGTTTAATGTATATTGGATTCATTCATATACATTATACTTCAATATTTGAAAAAACTTATTTTGATGTTCCATTTCATGTGTTTAGAGTTTCGTAATTAATAAAACTTATTTTTTGGATTTCATGTCAAAATATAGATATATTTTTTTATGTGTATTGGATTCTATCCATACACTATATGCTTCAAATGTGTTTCAATATCATATTTTTGTATTTATACAAGTTTTGGAGAAAACAGATTTTCATTTCAAAATCTAAGTTTTGGAAAATACAATTTTCTATTTAAAGCTTAAATTTTATATCACAAAATAGTTTAAATAGTTTGTAATATGTGTCAATTTTTGGTCACACATATTTATTCTTCAAATATTTATAAGAACTGATTTTTTGTGGAATTATGAGATTTTATGTGATTTTATAGAAGTTAAAAAGACCAAGTTTCATTACCTATATCCCTGCCCGAGCCCTCTAGTAGTTGACTGGCCGGTCGACCGAAGTAGAGCTCGGTCGACCGGACTGGTCGACCGATGTGTATAAGGACGTGCACAAGGCCATCTATAAGGCCAGTCGCCAGGCGGTCGACCGACTGTAACTAAGTAATACCCAACTCTCGAGTAGTGTCGTCGACTACGTGCCTTTAGGCTCCGTCGACTGGGGGTCGACCGGTGGCTCAATGGTCAGAAATATGACTGTTGGCCGGTCGACCGGCCAGTCGACCGGAAGGTCAAAACTGACCTTTCTGGTTGCCAATGGCTATATTCTTTGAGAGCCTATATAAAGGAGTTCTCTTGGGCTATTTTCAACAAGATTTCTCAAGAGCTATTTTCTCATCTTTTCAAGTATTTAGCAGCAAGTTTTAAAAGGAGTTTTCGTGTCAAAAAGTTTTATCTTTTATTTGTTTTTAAAGCGTTGGAAAAATCAAAGAAGAGAGTCTTTGGGAAATCGATTTTGATCTATTTTCATATCTATCTAGTATTTTTTTCTCAAGTGTTTTTTCTTTGTTATTTTTATTTTCAAACACTTTGTTTTCTCACACTTGAGCTATCATATCTAATCCTATCTATAGGATCTATTTTTGTGAGAAAAATTATTTGTGATCTATTGTGATCACCAAGTGCTGTTTGTGGTCTATTGTGATCACCCAGATTGTAATATTTTCTTTGCTTTGGCTTTGTGCCTATCCCTCTTGTGTAGAGGTGATTGTGGTTTGAATTTGTGCCTATCCTCCTTATGTAGAGGTGTTGTTTTTGAGTTTTGGTTTTGTGTCTTATCCCTCTTGTGTAGAGGTGATTGGTATTTGAGTTTTGGCTTTGTGCCTTATCCCACTTGTGTAGAGGTGATTGTGGTTTGGCTTTGTGCTTATCCCTCTTGTGTAGAGGTGATTGTATTTAGAGAGGAGTAGTGTACTCTAAGTATAGAGTTGTAATTTCTCAGTGGAGGTCCCTTTGTGAAAGGTCCGGTGTGGACATATAGTGAAAATCCTTCTATGTGAAGGCAGGAACGTAGAGTAGTGGCTCGAACCTTGAAACATATCTTGTGTTTGCATTTTATCCACATCTCTTAACTCTATCTCTCTTATATCTTGCATTGCTTTATATTACACATATTCATATGCTAGATATAGTTTGTGTGTGCCCACACTTGTGTTGAACCAAGAGAGCTTCATATAGCAATCAACTCTAATTTAGAGATCAAGAGGAAATAGTCCAGAGCTTCATATAGCACATCACTCTAATTTAGAGGAATCAAGAGGAATAGTCCAGAGCCCTTCGTGGAGAATTCAGCTACACACTCTTTGGTTACACATAGTATGTTGCATTTGAGTTTTAATTTTGCATCATTTGTTATTAGATTAGCTAGTACACTTATTGGTGTATTTCAATTGATATCAGAGCCTACGCTCCTGATATTAGGTTTAACCACCTAGGAGTGAGATCTTGGATTACTAATCTAGTATTGCATTTGCACACATATGTCTATACACTCATGGATTACCTTGCCCCTCCTATGTTTAATGTTTCTAATGTCGATATGTAGAAGTTTAGGATAAGTGCTTATTTAAAAACTCTAGTTTTGCATGTCTATCTGCCAATGACAAGTAAATTGAGGCTAATGCACAAGGCTTAGAAGCACTAAATCATACAATTAACAAAGAATATTTAGTATGATTTCACATTGTGATTCCACATTTGTAGTATGGAATTTATTGACCTCTCTCGAGTTACAAACGACAAACAATGTGGAGAAAGATTCTAGTGGAGAAAGGCCAACCAAGCCAAGCTTGCTTCATGGTCAAGGGAAAGACTCCCTTGAGGTGATTTCGAAAACTCAACTAGATGATAGTGCTATTTTTCTTGTGATGATAATATGGATGCACATGTATTAAATGAAGAACTATCTATGTTTTGTGAAAACTTGCTTTCAAAGTACAAAGCTTTAAAAATAAGAGTTTTAAATTAAAGAGAAGAAAATGAAAATTTTATCTTCAAGCTAAACATGATTTTACAAGAGAGAGTTGAGATTTCAGGTGAAAGAGACCCCTTGAAAACTCAACTTGACCTTGTTTTAAAGAGAATAAATTTTTAAGAATAAAAATGATTGTGATGATGTTTTGAAGAATAATGAGGTTTTGTCTTCAAAACTCGATTTTATTTTAAGGAGAACAATTCTTTGAAAAATAAAATTTTTTGATTTTAAAAGAATTGAAATTTATTTCAAATGAAATATTTCTTTGAAAATATTTTTACTTCTCATTCTTTTCATGATTCTATTGTTATACCCTCTATTGATAAGAATTCATGCTCCACTTTTTTCTTCAACAATTGAAAACGATATTTACATGTTAAAGAATAGTATAGATTGTTTGGCTCCACTTTGAGCCAATGTGCTATAGATCACAAGAAATTAGAATTCATGTTTCGAAAGAAACAGTTTCACATATTCATACACACCAATTACGGCATACACATGCTTCTCACGTTCACACACATGGCACCTTTTATGCTAGTGTGTATACTTGTACACATTGTGGACGTAATGTTGTTCCCAGATGATGCCAAATGCGGAACTTTCTCTGTTGGCACTTATGGATCTAACTACAAAGTCAACACAAATACTAAACGAAGAAGGATTAAGTTAAACAATAAATAAACTTGCAGTAAAGGAAATCAAATCTCAGAAAAGTTTAAACAAATGCAAACACGAGAGATTTTATCCTAGTTCGGTCCTCGTGACCTACATCCAGTCCCCAAGCCACCCGCTTGAGATTTTTCTTCATCCTTGATTTTGTACACGCAAAATCACAACCATGCACACACTTGACAAATCCCCTTTGCCAAATGTGTACACCTTCTCTCCACCAAGAGAACAAACTCCACCTTGTACAACTGCTTCTACACCAAGAAGACACTCGTGTCACATGATTGCTTGAGTATTACAACACTTTCCTATAAGCCTTGGTACTGTGTATGAACGTGGACAAGGTCTAGTATAGGAGACAAAACTTCAGAGAACTTCACTAGAGAATCAGAATTTGGTGAAGAACTGAAGTGGGAACAGTTTTCAGGATTGGCAGAATTTTTGATCTTAGAAAACTGAAGATTTGGATTGGTATTTGGCCTTTGGATTAACCACCCTTTATATAGTTGCACTCTAGGGTAAGTTAGGGTAGTTACAGGTGCAATTCAAATGATTAAAACGTTGAAAAATGTTGCACAAAAGACCAGATAATAGAAACTGTCCAACAGTCAGAAACTGCCTATTGTCGACTTGCCTTTTAAGTTAGTCGACTAGCCTAGGCAATTTTCCAAAGAGTAGTCGACTAGAATTGACTATAAGTCGACTAGGTCAAGATAAGCTCAAGTGACAGGTTTCTGGATAACTGATCAAGTCGACTGCAACTTCTTATAAGTCGACTGGACCAGTTATTAGTCGACTAGAAGCATAGGATTAGTCGACTACAAGGTCTATTAGTCGACTGGGTTTGTCTGTTAAGTCGACTAATGGACAAACAGAGAGTTGGGTTTCTTTTGGACACATGACTAGTCGACTAGGGGTTTGGGTTAGTCGACTACCAAGTGGATTAGTCGACTACAAGGGACTATAAGTCGACTATGGTCAATGATATGTGTGTGTGCATCAAGGCTTTTGACATGCTATTTTACAATTACAAAACACATCATATCAACTCTCTTTAGGACATCTTTATCATGAAGAACTCTTGATTCGTCGTGAGTTAGAGCTCCAAATGAAATGCTTCACAAAAGTCTTCATCAAAACAAGTTCCACATTCTCCCCTTTTTGATGATGACGCTTTGTGTGCACAAGTGCTCCCCCTGCAGAAAATAGGTTATATTTTCCTTCCCCTGCAGAAAATGGGTTATAACAGATATAGAAATACTTTGTTCTCCCCTTGTAACAAATATATCATAATATATATATATATATATATATATATATTATATATATATATATGTTCTTGAGAGAAAATGTAAATCAGCTGACACAGGAGGCACTCCTCCTATGTCGCACTCAAAAATCATATTTCCCGAATGAATTTTCAAGATCTGACCACACATTATCATCTCATATTCTATGATATATACATATAAAAAATCAAGTGATTTGAAATTTGTTTACTACCATTTTTTTGGTTCAAACATAAATACGGTTTTTAACATAGAATAAAATAGAACGTTTAGATCAATGAGTAAACGAACTTCAAATCACTTGATTTTTTATATGTGTATTTTTTAGAATATGAAGATGATAATGTACGGTCGGATCTTGAAAATTCATTCGGAAAATATGATTTTTGAGTGCGACATAGACGAATTTGCCTCTTTGTCAGCTGATTTACATTTCTCTCTATGTTCTTAATAACTTTCTTATATGGTACCTGCAAGATAAATGTTAGATGGTACCAAACATACAAGAACATATTAACCTTTAGGAGTCCAAATCCATTTAGAATTTGGTTTCCACCTGTTAGTATACACATAGTTGCATGAATCACATATTCATGAATGTATGATGCAATATATATATTTTTATCATGAATACTTAAATTCTTAGGAATCCATATAAACTTTTTTTCTTAGACTTTCTTTTTACAAAAGAACTATATGGATTACTACAATATGAAGAATTTTCAATATATCCAATACCATAATTATTATGTGACAACTTCCGAAAAGATAATAAATCATTCACTTTTCTTTTCCTTGATTGAACTTAGTCACATTTTGCAAAATATCTTCATATTTCTTTTGAAAACTGAAATATCTTTATCTAAAATAGAATCCTTTATTCAAAGACTCAGTTTCCTTTTTAAGAAAAATGTTCTCTTTTATAAACTTCTCATTATCATTTTTCAAAGATGATATGACTTTTTCAAACTCATCTTGTTGAGAATTTATAGAAGATACTTTAAGCATAACATGAATTTTCATTAAAAGTTTTTCATTTTCTTTTGATAAACTTTATTTTTCAGTTTTTCATGCTTGATCATTAAACAATTCATGAAATGCATCAGAAAGTTCAGTAAATGATACCTCATCATCTTCTATGACCATGTAACATAGGTTGACACGTTCAGTAGATTCTTCTTCTTCAGAAGACGAGGAATCACTATTTTCCCATGAGGCTTCATAGTCTTTCTTCTTTCTGAACTTTTTGCTCTTGATATTACCTTTATATTTGAGCAATGGGCAATCCATCTTCATATGACCTGGTTTATTGCAATTAAAGCATTTGAATTTACCTTGCTTTAGAAATCTCCTGAATTTCTTGAAAGCATTGCCATCTCCTCTTCATCGTCATTTGAATCGTCCGTGTCGGAGGATGCATGGAAGGCAATTTCTTTCTTCTTTGAGTGGTGTTGTCGTTCCTCCTTCTTTCTTTCTTTCAATTGCACTTCATATGCCATTAGATTACCGATTAAGTTTTCTAACGACATAGTTGAGAGATCATTGGCTTCTTCAATTGCGGTTGTCTCTTCTCCCATTCTGGTGTGAGTGCACGAAGGATCTTACGAACTCTTTCAACTTGGGTGTAGTCCTTTCCAAGAGATGCTAATGATTGGTAATGTCGGTGAATCTTGTAACCATTTCGGATATGGTTTCATTCTCCTCCATTTTGAATAATTCAAACCTGTGGACAAGAACAGATATTTTAGACTCTTTAACTTTACTTGTGCCTTCGTGTTTACCTGAATAGTATGCCATATTTGATGTGCAGAAGTGGCTGTTGACACTCTGTTGAACTCTTCTTTGGTTAAGGCACAGAATAGAGCATTCATCGCTTTGGCGTCAAGGTTCGCATTCTTCTTTTGGTCATCACTCCAAGCGCTGTAGTTGTTTGTTATTTGGTGTACAATGCTTCACCGATGTTCCAAAGTTCGTAGTTGAGCTATTGCAAGAGATCTTCATTCTACACTTCCAATAGTTATAGTTGGATCCGTCAAATAGCGGTGGACGTTGTGTAGAATGTCTTCTTTGAATTGTGACGAAGGGAACTCTGTTGCCATCCTTGTTGTTGACTAGGTATGCAGGGCTTGTATGCCGGTTCAGGGACGAAGGCTGATAGCAAATGTAAGACCTGCTCTGATACCAATTGTTGGTCCCGAGATGATGCCAAATGCGAAACTTTCTCTGTTGGCACTTATGGATCTAAACTACAAAGTCAACACAAATACTAACGAAGAAGGATTAAGTTAAACAAATAAATAAACTTGCAGTAAAAGAAATCAAATCTCAAAAAAGTTTAGACAAACGCAAACATGAGATTTATCCTGGTTCGGTCCTCGTGACCTACATCCAGTCCCCAAAGCCACCCGCTTGAGATTTTCTTTATCCTTGATTTTGTACACCAAAATCACAACCATGCACCCCACTTGACAAATCCCCTTTGCCAAATGTGTACACCTTCTCTTCCCTAAGAGAACAAACTCCACCTTGTACAACTGCTTCTACACCAAGAAGACACCCGTGTACAATGATTGCTTTGAGTATTACAACACTTTCCTATAAGCCTTGGTACTGTGTATGAACGTGGACAAGGTCTAGTATAGGAGACAAAACTTCAGAGAACTTCACTAGAGAATCAGAATTTGGTGAAGAACTGAAGTGGGAACAGTTTTCAGGATTGGCAGAATTTTTGATCTTAGAAAACTGAAGATTTGGATTGGTCTTTGGCCTTTGGATTAACCACCCTTTATATAGCTACACTCTAGGTAAGTTAGGGTAGTTACAGGTGCAATTCAAATGATTGAAACGTTGGAAAACGTTGCACAAAAGACTAGATAACAGAAACTGTCCAACAGTCAGAAACTGCCTATAGTCGACTTGCCTTTTAAGTTAGTCGACTAGCCTAGGCAATTTCCAAAGATAGTCGACTAGAATTTACTATAAGTCGACTAGGTCAAGATAAGCTCAAGTGACAGGTTTCTGGATAACTGAATCAAGTCGACTGCAACTTCTTATAAGTCGACTGGACCAGTTATTAGTCGACTAGGGGCATAGGATTAGTCGACTACAAGGTCTATTAGTCGACTGGGTTTGTCTGTTAAGTCGACTAATAGACAAACAGAGAGTTGGGTTTCTTTTGGACACATGACTAGTCGACTAGGGGGTTTGGGTTAGTCGACTACCAAGTGGATTAGTCGACTATAAGGGACTATAAGTCGACTATGGTCAATGATATGTTTGTATGCATCAAGGCTTTTGACATGCTATTTTACAATTACAAAACACATCATATCACTCTCTTTGGGACATCTTGATCATGAAGAACTCTTGATTCGTCGTGAGTTAGACTCCAAAGAAATGCTTCACAAAAGTCTTCATCAAAACAAGTTCCAACACGTAAGAGCCGCCTTACAAGTTTTATTATGATAGTATACATAATTTAAATTTTACAAACAAGTTTGTTCGGGTTAGGAAAGGTACTAACCCCCATGGACCCAAAAGGTATGAGTACCAAAATCCATCCCTATTGTATTTGATGTAGGAATGGGCTCTCACGTGGCTTAAAGGTTTTAGTGCCTTGATGGTGGATGCGGTTGAGCTTGATGGACACTACATTGATGTATCACCTTCAAGGATGTTTGTTGGAGGACCACCATGGTTTGGTGCCTAGAGATTAGCCTTATTGTTTTGGTAGCTATCTCTAACTCCTCATTTTTTTTTACATGCTTTTACATGAATGTTTTTTTGGCTATATTGGTTTTCATGTTTTCCATTTTTATTATGTTAAATGTATGTTAATTTGACTGAGATATACATAAATAGTATTTGAGATACACTTATGTTTATATGGACTATTATTTTTATTTTCTCATTATAGTTTAGCTATTCTGTATATCATAGCTTTAAAGCACGTGCATTTACCCTAATGATCATGTTTATTAATGATTTTGTACTTCATGTTTTTAATTACTTGTTTAGATACAGTTTTCGTTAAATTTGGTACTTATACTTGTACAACTGGTGAGCCATATTTGATTATTATGTGTTTGTACTTTATTATTTAATTGTACCAATTAGATATACTTGTATAACCTTATTTTGATGATTCTTGCATCTTAACATGTATTCCCTATTTTGTACATGTTTTCATAAAAATGTGCTTAGTTTCATATATATGTCAATTTTGTTCAAAACTTTAGATATACATGTCTATCCTAGAGTCACTTGTTTTCATGCAATATTCTATAATGGACTCATTTATATTGGGATATGTATGTATACTCTAGTTTAGATAAAACATACATATGCCTTAAAGTTTGTTTTGTTTTGATGTAAATTAAATTTTTATGATGTTCATGATTATACAGGAATTTCATATGAGTTTCATACTTATCTCCATGATTATGCTTATTACATGATTTTTACACTCTACATCATCTTGTTTACTCATGATTTTGAGCCTATATGTGCTTTATTTCTATTTGAGTGTCGATGATCATGTGATTTTTATGTTTTCATAGATATATTTATGTTTTATTTCTTACTTGAAGGATTTAATACTAGTTTTCAAAATTATCTTTAACTAGTCTTTATTCTTCATTTGGTAGTGATTTTCAAATATTTAAAATATTTTCAAATCACATTTTTGAAAACCCCTACCTTCTGATCGGGGAAAATCGCGCACAAAAGTGTATGTTTTGAAATCGATATTTAAGTGTGTGCGCTTTGGCTTCTTCGATACTTTCGTTATAGTGTATAGGCTAAAACGAGTCGAATCCATAAGGACGGGAGGCGATAGAAGCTTACATGGTACGTTCACGTGTATGTTAACGGTTCTTCAATGTTTGAAAGAATGAAAAGAAAAGAAAATAAAGAATGAAAAGAGAAGTACGGTGAAATACGAAGAAGTGGGAAACATAGAAAAGAATGGTATTTATGGTTTTTGATATTTCTAAAATAAAGTCAAAAACAAAGAAAACTCATGGCTACTAACTACTAATGACTCCAGCAACATGCTAACCTCTTAGTGATAGTTGCCTCACATGTATTGTAGCACCTGTACCCGTATACGTTCGTACCCCGATGCGAGTCCCAAAATTTTTCGATCATATTGCTCAATTTCCTTCCTCTGTGTGTTTTAGAGTTGTTATTACTTATATTTTTGAGTATCGGATCTGGATTCTCAGACCGAGAGTAAGCCCTGACCCGGACCGGGAACCCGATACCAGCCAGTAGCCCGATTTGACTTTCTTGTAGTCTGATTTGACCGATTTTAGTTTCAGAGACTGTTTTCTAATATTTTAGATTTTTCATGATTTTCTGGAATTTTCTAAAATTCTTCTGCAAAATCTCCAAAACCGGTGTCGGTCGGTATCGCTGACTGATTCCCAGATTTTTAGTTTTCAAATGGGTTTAAATTTTTAGAAATGGCTTTCACAGTCTTCTTAAATTTCATTTCCTACCTAAATACATTTTTTAAGATTTTTCTAATTTATCAAATTTGACCGATTCTGATGTCGGCCGGTATTACCGGAAGATTTGAGGATTTTTAATTTGAAAAAAAATATCAAATTTCTCAAATCCGATTTCACCGTGTATCTTAGAATAATTTTGCTATTTTTAAGAATTTTTCAGTACGTTTCTAAAACAGTCAAATTTTCGCCTTATTTAAATAATAATATTTTTACCGGCGATTTCTTTTCTGGCTTTTCCCTCCTCTACTCTCCTACTTTATACTACCAGAAATTATAGAAAATAAAATAGATAATAATAAATTTTTTAAACATTTTATTTTTCTTTTTCTTATATTTTTTTTTTCCAATTTTCTTTCTTTTAATTCTTTTCATTTATTCACCTTGATAACTCCCCCCTTAATCGACGCCTAATCCCGCCCGCTGTCGCCCACCGCCGCCCGACAGCCATGGCTGCGCATCCCCTATCTCCATCCCCTAATCCATCAAATCTCCTCCCCCATCATCTATTAAACCACCATCATCCATTTTCAACAAAAAATCCAAAAGAAAAAGGAAAGAAAATCAACTTCATCTTCCTCCTCCAAATAAACCCACTCACGCTACCTCACGGCCGCCGTCTCCACCTTCACCACCACCACCTCCGGCCACTTCTAAACCACCCAATCAACTCCCCAACAACTCCTCTTCACAACACCATCTCATTCCACCACCAACAACCTCCCACCACCACCAATTTCTTCAAAACCCACCTCCATTACCACAACTCCATCTCCAAAATTCTCCATCACCACCACCAATTCCCCACTCCAACCAACCCAACAACATCTCCTCCTCCTCCTCTACCTCCCCACACCTTCAATCATCATCACAACCACCACAACCACCACCACCATCACCACCTCCACCACCAAATAACAACAACAACATCAACAAAGCCACTCACCCTCCCCCCCAAGCGCGCGCGCGGCCCTGCCTCCCGGCGCCGCCGCCGCCGCCGCCGCCGGCAGGCCGGCCGGCCACCGCCGGCGGCCGACCCTCTCCCTCATTCTTCTCTTTTCTTTTCTTTCTTTCTCTCTTCTTTCTTTCTTTCCTTCATTCAAAAACTCAAATCATTCCCTAAATAAACACTTTTGTCCTCTTTCTAAAATACCCTCTACCATTCTATAAAATAATCACCTCCCTTTATTTCAACTCTAGCCCCCTTCCTTTTTTATTTCTAATTTCCTTAAAAACACCATATTCTCTCTCTTTTCTCTCTCTTTTCCTACAACCTTCTCTCTCCTCTCTCATTCCCTCTCTAATAATTTTTTTAAATATTTATAAATTATATTTTTAATAATGTAATTACGGGCTAGTGGATTCTTGTGCGGGTCGCCGATTTTCTGGACTTTAAACCGGTATTTCGCCCCGGTTTCAGGCGAGTGCTTTTTACTAAATTAAAAATAATTACCCTTGTATTTATGACATAATGTTGACATGTGCCTAATACTTATTATGGTAATTTTAGTAAATAATTGTCATGCTATATTTAATCCTAATAATTGTTATATTTAATTCCAATAATTCCATGCTATATTTAATTCCAATAATTTCCATGCTATATTTAAATCCGATAATTGTTATATTTAATTCCAATAATTGTCATGCTATATTTAATTCCGATAATTGTTATATTTAATTCGATAATTGCCATGCTATATTTTCCAATAATTACCATGCTATATTTAATTCCAATAATTTCCATGCTATATTTAACACTGGTATTTGCTATGCTACATTTGACACCGGTATTTACCATGCTATAGTTGACACCGATATTTGCCATGCTACACTTGACCCGCGACATCTGACTCTGACACTTGGCATGCTACACTTGGTATGTTATTTATGACTCCGGTACCGGTATTTACACCGGCACTCGATAAATAGACCCGGTACTTGATATGACATGCTTGACACCTGCATCTGACACATGGTAATGATATGTTTTCATGTGGTACAAATACCTGGACTTGACATCTTGACCCTACCACCCCTGATACTTGTACTATGTGACATATCCATGACTATCACTTTTACGGGGACATGACATGATTATTATATTATTATTACCAGATATTTGGTACTCCTGAGCTCCTGTGCCCCTGTATACTTGAACCCCTGAAATAGGGAGGCTCCTGACATTACTCCCGACATTATACTCCTGTTGACCCCCGTAATAGGATAACCATGGATATTGTACATTTGTGAACACCCGTGAACATTATTATTTGAGACTCTGTTATAATTAACAACTTACACCGGGATGGGGGAAATTGATGGTATCGATATAGCTTCTGTGTTTATGGTGGCCATAAACATGTTGTACAACTTCCTGTAGGATTCGACCTGGTAGGCCACCAGGCACTTCCGAGGGGTGTACTGGTACCCTACCCCCCTGTCTGCCTGTCCGGGTGTGCTATAATCCCCTAGGTATATCCTGTGGGGAACAGTGACACTCTATTCCTGTTCGGTGTATTATAAGACCTTCAGGCATATAGTAAATCCCGGTACCTAGCGGTACGTTCCGGCTCAGTACCGATACTCCTGGACCGTTGTCCCGGCATGCACGGGACCCATTCTAAACATGGTTCGTCGCTCCCATCACATTTCCAATAACCAACCTCGCTAGATTTGTATGCGGAAGTATATGGCACCGTTTTATATACCAAATATACAAATTGAACAGTTTAATAATAATAAAATTGACTTCGTGCATATTTGTGTCATCTCCATACTTGTCATTTATTGTAGTTACTCCATGATTCCTAACTTGATTACATGACATTTGGCCCGATATACATGCTTTTATTTCATGCCTTATAAATGTTAGTGTTTTTTCCATATTCACTATTCATTGTGGTTAATTCATACTTATTGATTTGGGTACATTATACTTGTCATGATGCACTTGCTATTATTTGTACTTACCGTTGGGTTTTCTTGTACTCGCTGGGTTTTTCCTAACAACCCTGGATTTGCATGTCCAGATCTAGCAGCTTGGACCGAGGTGGACCCATCGGCTGAGGATCAGGCCTACCTCGAGGAGCAGGCGGACCAGCAGTAGCTCCGTCCGGTCTTTTCTCCCCGCTCGCGAGATCCCCTTTCTAGCTCGTGAGTTATTATCTGTTGATCATGTGCAGTCTACTTTTGTATTATCTAGTGATGTAATTGATTGTAATATTATATCACTGTTTGTGATGACTCAGTACTTGTATAAATTATGTTGGAATGTATAATACCACGTATTTTCGCACTCTGATATGTGTTGTGTTGTATTGATGCTTAGCGCACATACGTGATGGTACCATCGCCCTGCGTATGTGCGTCGCAGTGGCGTCTCCGTACCGCCGGGATCGGGGCGCCACATGTATCATTAGCCACACTAGTCTTTAGTTCAAGAGCGATTCAAAGCATGAGCCATATGTAACTCATCACAACCCCACTCAACAAACAAGTGCAAGCAACACTTAACCATCAAAACTAAAAGTAAGTATAGAGTAAAGTAATGTTAGCTTGTAGTGGTTAAAAGTTAGAGTGTTGGATCCATCATCATGAGCCATCAATGGCTCTTGCAAGAGTAAGGCCAAATCGAGGTTATTAGATTCATGTGGATTATCAAATAAGAAGTTAGACTAGTTGGTGGTTAGTAGTTAGTTTCCATGAGAGAAAAGACTAGCTAAACATGTAAAAGAAGTTAGATAGAAAATAAAGAGAGGTAAGAGAGCACCTTTCATACTTGTCACCTTCTATTGTAAGCACTCTTGCATTCCACTCATGTATCACTCTTTCTCCTAATACAAGATCTAAAATATGGAAAATACAAAGAGGAGGAAGAAGAAGAAACTAACTTAGGGGCCGTTGTTTTTCGCGTAAAACTCCGTAATTCGTAATGACTTACTACTCAGTTACAATTACGGCGTTTGTTTGGATCGTAATTCGTAAAAGACTTACGTAACTCAACTAACACTCACTTGCAACCCAGTTACCACTCACTTACAGCCCAGTTACAGTTAATTTTGTGGTCATACAAATTTATAATATTTTTTTTATATTAATATTAAATTTTTTAATATTTACTTTTTAATATTTATTTGCAGTATTAAAACTTTTAAATCACCAATAGTTAATTTTGTGTCAACTTTTTCACTTACGACTTATACATTACGACAACCAAACACCGTAAAGTACAATACATTTTTTCACTTTACAATTTTATATTATCAACCAAACACCGTAAAATTTACATACATGTACTCATTTATAATTGTAAAACACTTTACCAATTACAACTACGAATTACGGCCAATTACGATAACCAAACAGACCCTTAATCTAAACTAAACTACAACATGGAATGAAAAACTACCCTAAACTCTGTATATCTCCCAACTCTGGAACCCAGGGGGTATTTATAGCCACCAGGAAGGGGGGCCAGGGGGACAACCTCTGGCCCAAACGCTGCCGCGAAAACGCGGCCTAGGCCGCATTTTCGTGGCCATACGGTGGCCACGCGCGCGGCGCTTCGAGCCGCACGCTGTCTTGTCTGTCCCCTGTCAGGTGATGTTTCCGATTTCTGATTTGCAGCCCCTAGTTTTGACAGAATCAGCCTCCTAGGTCAATAACTATCTTAATAGGCTTTTAATCACCAATTAAATGGTGATTTAGGGTCTTCTTCTTCATTGCACACCATGACCTAGAATTAAGCAAGCAAAGCTTTATTAGCAGAATTAATACGAAATAAATGTGAAGATGTGATAAAATTATGCAAAATTAGAGACTAATCACCTTCCAAGGGCGGTTAGATGGGTGACCATGCCTTGTATACCCATATTGAATATCTTTTAAACTTGTGCATGAATAAGGTCGTAGTATGAGTTATACAAATGATCATCATGGAATATTACTTTTGTTACTCATATTTGTTTTCTTATATATGTATGCTTCAAATTTTAATTGTTTTTTATTTTCATACATACATATATATGATCTGATTGTGCTTGTTTTTAATATCTTTATATTTTTAAAGCACAAATTATGTTTATGTTAAGCTTGATTTTATTTCAAATGTTAATTGGTATCTTTACAAGCTTATGCATTGATTTCAATTGGTATTTATTTGGTATCAAAATGTACTTCATATTTCACCTTCAATTGGTATCAAAATCTATTATTGGTATCTTAATAATTTTTTATACAAGTGGTACCAACATTTATTTTTGTCACTATTCGATTTCATCGGTATCATAATTCATTTTGTTGACTTCAAGAAATTTCAAAATTTATTTTAAAAAGTGGTTTCAAAATTTGTTGATATATATTGCCTATATGTAAGGGAAGCTTAACATCTTCTCTATATATAGATTCATGTTGAGTGTATCTCACATTGAGGAGCTTGACCTCTCTTCTTTACATGATACACGTGTGTAGGGGGAGCTTAACATCTCCGTTTATACATTATATATTATGCTTTATGTGGGTTAGGCTATAGTCATCCCTTCTTCATGTAATGCATGTATGCAGGGGGGTTAACTTATCGTCTCCCCTCTTCATGATATATATCACATATACATCTTTTTGTTTGTTTATCTTCGCCCCTTTGTTGATGAATTGACAAAAAGAGGAGAAGAATTTAGAGAGTTTATATATGAATGCTTAATATTGGTATTTATGCATATATTTTTTTGTTTGCTTTATGCATTTCATTGAATATCTATTTGTTTATTGCTATGCATGAGTTAAGGGAGAGCTTTTATGAAGCTTATCTTTAATCCATACATATATAACTCCATGAGTTTTGTCATCATCAAAAAGGGGAAGATTGTTAGCCCAAAGGCCCATCACTCTAGTTTTGATGATGATTAACTCATGTAGTTATAGTACTGATGATCTTGTGTTTATATAGTTTCAGATTTACTATCAGATCTTAATGGGCTTAGCTTCAACAAAAGAGTTTTGGAGCTAACACATGTAGATTCAAGAGCTCGCACATCACGATCGCATCTAGCACTCGGATGGAATCAAGCTCTTTGGATCGTGGTTGGATCGAGTCAGCTGGAGAAGGAGTTCTACAAGAATACTTCGATTTGTTTAGTTTTACTTTGTATTTAGATCTTGTGTAAGATAGACTAGTGTTGACATGCTCAAGTTCACACACACAAGTTCAATACGTTTGGTTTTCATTTAACCAGTTTTGAATTTCATATACATATGTATGGTTTTTCATGAATTGATAGAATCATAACAAGTTTACATGGTTTAATGTATATTGGATTTCATCATATACATCTATGCTTCATATATTTGAAAACATTTATTTTGATATTCTATTTTATGTGTTTAGAGTTCTTTAATTACAAAAACTTATTTTAGATTTCATGTCAAAAACATAGATATATCATTTTATGTGTATTGGATTCTATCCATATACTATATGCTTCAATGTGTTTCAATATCATGTTTTTGTATTTATACAATTTTTGGAGAAAATGGATTTTCATTTCAAATCTAAGTTTTGGAAAATACGGTTTTTTGTTTAAAGCTTAATTTTATATCAAAAAAATAGTTCAAATAGTTTGTAATATGTGTCAATTATTGGTCACACACATTTGTTCTTCAAATATTTATAAGAACTGATTTTGGTGAAATTTATGAGAATTTATGAGATTTTATAAAAGTTAAAAAGACCAAGTTTCATTACCTATAGCCTGAGCCTTCTGGCGGTTTACCGGCTAGTTGACCGGACCAGAGCTCGGTCGATCGGATCGGCTGACCGATGTGCACAAGGACATGCACAAGGCCAGCCTATAAGGCTGATCGACCGGGCGGTCGACCGACTGTAACTACCCAACTCTGGAATAGTGTCGGTCGACCGACAGGCTATGTTCCTTTTGGCTCGGTCAACCGGGCGGTCGACCGGTGATCCAAAGGTCAGAAATATGACTGTTGGCCGGTCGATCGACCGGTCGACCGGAAGGTCAAAACTGACTTTTTCTGGCTGCTAATGGCTATATTCTTGAGAGCCTATATAAAGGGGTTCTCTTGAGCTGTTTCTAACAAGATTTCTCAAGAGCTATATTCCCATCTTTTTCAAGTGTTTAGCAGCAAGTTTTAGAAGGAGTTTTTGTTTAAAAATTTTTATCTTTTATTTGTTTCTAAAGTGTTTAAAAAATCAAAGAAATAGAGTCTTTGGAAAATCGGTTTTGATCTTTATTTTCATATCTATCTAGTAGTTTTTCCCAAGTGTTTTTTTTGTTATTTTCATTTCCACATTGTTTTCTCACACTTGAGCTATCACATCTAATCCTATCTATAGGATCTTATTTTTGTGAGGAAAATTATTTGTGGTCTATTGTGATCACCAAGTGTTGTTTGTGGTCCATTGTGATCACCATGATTGTAATATTTTCTTTACTTTAGCTTGTGCCTATCCCTCTTGTGTAGAGTGATTGTGTTTTGACTTTATGCCTATCTCTCTTATGTAGAGTGGATGTATTTGAGAGAGGAGTGTGTGCTCAAAGTGTAGAGTTATAATTCCTCAGTGGAGGTCCCTTTGTGGAAGGTCCTATGTGGACATCGTTGGCCCAAGGCCCATCACTCTAGTTTTGATGATGATCAACTCATGTAGTTATTGTACTAATGATCTTGTGTTTAAATAGTGACAGATTCATGATCAAGATCTTAGTAGGTATGTAGCTTCAACAAAGGATTTAAAGTCAAGTTTTAGAACTAGCACGGTTTGATTCACGAGCCCATGCATCAAGACCACATCTTGTACTCAAGAGGAGTCGAGCTCGTTGGATCAAGTTTGGATCAAGTCAAGAAGATGAGAAGACTTCAAGTGAAGACTTTATGAAGACTTGTGTCTAGATTTGTTTTTAATAAGATTTTATTTTTAGATAAAATGTAAAGGATAGAATAGTTGGTGGATTGCTCAAGTATACCATATACACACACACTCTTAATTTAGATGAGTTTTCATAAAAGAATTTTTATTTTGGAAAATACAAAAGAGTTTTTCTTTTGAAAAATACCGGTTTGGTTTTTGGTATTCAAAGTTTATATGTTTTAACCAAAACCAAATTTAGAGCTTAATGTCAAAAACATAGATATTTCATCATGTATGTGTAGTGGATCATATCCATACACTCTATGCTTTTAAAAGAGTTTAAATATCTTGTTTTTGTATTTGGAGAAGTTTGGAAAAATAAGTTTTGGAAAAACCAATTTTGGAAAAATACAGTTTTCGTTTTTAGCCAAATTTCTAAGTTACAAAAATAGTTCAAATTATTTGTAACATGTCTTGATTTGTTCAAGCATGTTTGTTTTTCAAAGTATAATGTTAAAACTATTTTTGTAAATTTTTTTATGATTTTATGGGATTTTATTTGAGCCAAAAAGACAACCTTTTAAATCCCTAATTAGACCTGTCTGGCTTCATCCGGTCGACCGCGCTTGAAGTTGCTCGACCGAGCCGGTCGACCGAAGTGTACAGACGTGCACGCCAGCCTTTGCTGGAGGGCCGGTCGACCGACCCGGTCGACTGCCAGAGAGCTCTGCTCTCTGGAAAGCCCCGGTCGACCAGGCCGGTCGACCGGCAGAGAGATCTGCTCTCTGTTCCAGGGTCTCGGTCAACCGGCCGGTCGACCGCTGCCCCAACGGTTAGAAATTGGACCGTTGGCGGTCGACCGGGCGGTCGACTGTCAAGCCAACCTGGCTCCAACGGCTTGTTTTTTCTAGCTCTATAAATTGGGGCTTTTGGGGGCTGTTTTAAACAAGATTTTCAAGTGGTTTTTGAGCTAGTTTTTCCAACTCCTTTTAGAGGTTTTCAACTTGTTTAGAGAGCAAATATTTCCAATCAAAAGGGGAGTTTTATCAAGAGTGTTTCAAAGTGATTTTCTTGAGTTTTTCCTCCACCATTTCAATCTTTGTTTTTCTCACACACACTTGAGTTATCCATTGCTATATCTACCTATAGGGATTTGTTGTGAGAGGATTTTAGGTGATCAAAGAGTTGTGATCACCAAAGTTCATTCTTGTTCTTTAAGGAGGTGGACTTGCGGGTTCGCGTTTTCGAGTTCGTGTGTGAACTCGGTGTTTGAGGTGTGGCCTCAACGAGCTAGTGGGCTTGCGGTGTGTGCGGGACTAGAGAGTCCAAGGAGTTTAAGTGTGAACTCGCCTTGTAGGTGTTGCAGCACCGAGTGATCCGGTGGGATCGATTTTAGTGGAAATCCTTCATAGTGTTGAAGGCGGGGATGTAGAGCAAGTGTGCTCGAACCTCGAAACAAATATCCCATGTTTGCGATTGCTCTCTCTCTATCTCTTGTCTTTATATCTTGCATGCTCATATTTTTTTATCTTTATATGCTTGATATATTGTGTGCTTAATTGTTATATGCTTGGGGATTGTTTGCTAACACTTGTATTCAACCAAGAAAGCCAACGCGGCACCTCAACTCTTATTTAGAGGAATCTTGAGGAGTTAGTCCAGAGCCCTTCATGGAGAATTCGGCTACACTCTTGTGTTATACGTGGTGTTTAGTTTAAGAAGTTTAATTTGCATCATATAAGTTTTAATTCCGCATTAAGTGACCATTAGATTAGCTCATCACCTATTCACCCCCCCTCTAGGTGATTTACAGACATATAGTGGAAATCCTTCTGTGTGAAGGTAGGGATTTAGAGCAGTGCTCGAACCTCGAAACATATCTTGTTGTTTGCGTTTGATCTACTATCTCTTAACTCATCTCTCTTATATCTTGTATTGCTTCATATTGCATATATTCATATGCTAGATATAGTTTGTGTGTGCCCACACTTGTGTTGAACCAAGAGAGCTTCATATAGCACCTCAACTCTTAATTTAAAGGAATCAAGAGGAGATAGTACAGAGCCCTTCACGAAAAATTCGACTACACTCTTTGGTTACACATAGTGTATTGCAATTGAGTTTTAATTCCGCATCGTTTGTTATTAGATTAGCTAGTACACCTATTCACCCCCTATAGGTTATTTCACCCACATATCATATGCTGGGGATGAGGTTGGAGTGGTTGCTTCGCTAGCGGGGTATCTAGGGGCCTGTCTGAGTCTTCACTTTCCGTCAATTAAGAGGGTCTTTTCGCTGACTTCTTTTATATCTTCTCCTGACGCTTCTTCTTCGGTTCCCGTTCTGCCTTTTAAGTGATGGTGAAAAACTTGAGAATACGTCTTGGGTTGCTGGGGTATAAGGAACATCTTGATCTTCATCTTCAGGTCTTACTGAAGTCTTATTTACTCGGCTCTCCTCGTCAGCCACTATGTACGGCGCAAACCCACTATGCCTTAGGAACTTTGCAGCATACTTGTCTATAATTCGATCATCCTACCGTAACCTGATAAATTATTCTTTCATCTCCTTCTGAGCTGTTATGGGGCCCTCATTGAAATCTTTCGAGAACTGATCCCAAGTGATGGGCTTCTCCAGTCTCGCTTCTTCCGCCAACCACCATGCTCTGGCCACATCTTTCAACTGAATCTTGGCCTCTTTCACCTGGTTCTCATCAGAGACCTGGGCTGTCTTCAGATATATATCGTGTTTATCAACCACTGCTCTGCATCCAGGGGCTTCTCCATGCCTGAAAAGGTCACTGAATGTAATCTCCTGAAATCTGACATGTTGCCTAGATTCTGCTTCTGGGGCGCAATCAATAATCTTTTGTGTAAGATCTCCATCTATTCCTGTTAGTTTTCCATCATACTCTGCAGAAATCGCTTCAAAATAACACCTTCTACATTAGGGCCACCCTAAGAAGAACCAAAACCGTCATGATTTCTCCGTCTTTTCATATCCGAGTTGGTCTAAGAATAATGAGAAACTAAAGTATGAAAGGATGGAAGAACTTCAGAATTCAAGGAAAGGATTATCAAGAGAAAATAGATAACTCTGTACTTATAGTTGAATTGTATAACTAGGACTCATGCATTCCAGTTGCAAATTTCTTTACCATTAATTTGTCGACTGGTTGAACTGAGGATGTAAGAGCCTAGGCTCTGATACCACCCTGTAACACCCCGATCCTAAAGGTACGGCAACTTTACTACGACATATATACGTAGGTCAAAAATACCCTCATATATATACGCTAAACATCAGTACAGGCAAGAATCAGAGTTCGAAAATATGTAGTGCATTATACATTACAACACATGAGTATAATTACAAAGTTATCACTAGATTTGACATAATATTATAAGAATATTACATCACCGATAGGCACAATTATGAGAATATAATGAGATAAACAAGTATGACAGTAAAAAAGGAGCTCATGAGCCATAAAATAGAAACTCGAGAGCCGAGCAGGGGGCCTAGAAGGTGGCCTCAGACGGTCCGCCGATGATCCACGCTACAGCTGCGCATCTCTGACCAGCAACCGGGAGAATCCACAAGCTCTAAGCTCTAGAATCTGAACATGAGGATCCAGGAGAGTTAGAAACTCCCCAACGAGTGGTATAGTGAATGCCAAGTGGCGTGCTGGAATAAGTACACGTGTATCGATAAATCTAAATCAAAAGAGCATGTATTGAAAACCGTGTCATGAGTACAGGCATACAAGAGCAGACAGAGAGATAGTAAATGATAACAAGCAGAGAGTATGCATGGTATATAAGGACCGGAGACTGGTGGAATAGAACACAAGTGATAAGACAGGATGTAAGCAGCTATAATATATTAATAATAATAATCATAAAACTAGAAATCCAAAGTAAAACCCAATGAAAGCAAACACGGCAAAAATATAACGAATTATTAGTTGGCATCTTTTATTATTATTATTTCTCATCCTACCCAGATGTCTAGATATGTGGACTAGCGTCCTAGCACACATATGAGTAAAGCAAGATTATTATTGGAAACCAAGTTTCCAATAGGGATATCAATGAATAATGTTTATAGTGGGTCCCGTGCATGCTTGAGACTACGGTCCAGGTTGTTCTGTTGCTGGTGTATGGAACAGGCCGCAAGGCATATAAGAGAGTCTTATAGGATGCCCTTTACAAGATGGTACCAAGAAGGAGGGAGCCAGCGCTCCCCTCGGTCATCTGGAGGCCCTCAGGTCGAATCGGAAGATTTAGTTGCACAACATTCCTAATACCATTGTAAACACGAACGATATTGATATCCGTAAGTTTTTCCCGACCCGATGTGCGTTGTCCCTTTTCATAGATTATTAGATAATTATCAGATTATGGGAATGAGCAGGAACAGGATAGGAGTATCAGGAGTACATGTGTATTAGGAGTACGGTTTGTACTGAAATATATCAAAACATAATCAATATGTCAGGTCGTCAGTCCCGTTATTGTGATAATTATAAGAGTCAGGTATATCATGCTGTATGTCAGGTGATAGCATGACAGGAGGGTGATATCAGACAGGTGACAAGAGACAACATGGTAAATATTAACACATCAAGTATAAGAATGTCAAGCAATGTAGGAAACAGTACCAATATAAGAGATAGGTAGAAATACTAAAAAATCATGCAATCATAGGAAAACAGTGTAAATAAGATTTAAAACTCTTCATAATCATTAATAGAAGAATAGAAAAACTGGCAAGCAGGTAAGAAGTTATCAAGCGAACATCCAAGCGGAGCTAAGCAAGCTGGAGGTACGGACAACGATCAGTGTTTAATCACTAGAGTGCTTGACGGAGCTACTAGAATAACTCGGCTTAGAAGACGAGTCTAAAATACAGCAGAGTTTCGTCTAAATGAATCTAGTGATAAAGTGCTGAGCGCTAAGCATGCCTACTAGGTTGAGCATGAGAGATCTGACAGTCTAAGCACACTCCTCTTTCAAGGAAGTGGGCGAGAGAGCCCGAGTGCTAGAGTATGCTCGGGGTCTAAGCACATTCTCGGTAGCTACCACAAAACCAATAAGGGTGCAACGCCTAACACCAATTGGGTAGCCATCCCGAGGTGGGTAGAAACCCAGAGTCGATATAAAGATACTAGCACGAGAAGTTAGTACCACACGAGCATGCATATAAACGTGAGAATATCTAGGCTACCGTAGAGTAGTGAAGCATGGAGGCTAAACGACCATGAAGGGTCAGCCACGCATGGTATAAAAACAGAATAAAACACATCACATGTATGGTATATGTACAAAAATAAACTACTCTAGTACAAACATTCGTCGCAGGTATAAACATGTACAATACTGGGCACTTGGCCATATACAAATACAAGGGACCAGCCCAATACAAAATATGAATACAAATCCAAATATAGAATACAATACAAGTCGACCCAACGAAGCGGGGAAACCCAAAACAAGGCGAGGGCACTCGCCTGATTCTCTGAAAATACCGTGAAATCAGAAATCCCAGAAACTGCACACACACCATAATATATTAAAAAATATATAAATATTTTTAGAAAGAGAGAGAATAAGAGAGATGAGAGAGAGATGAGAGAAAGGAAGAGACAGAGGGAGAGCTAGAGAGAAAGAGAAAGCTAGTGAAAGAAGGAGATCTAGAGAGAGACGGTAGAAAGAGAAAAAGAGAAAGAGACAGTAGAGAGAGCAGGAGGGAGAGAGTACAGAAAAGAGAGAGAGATAAAAATGAATGAGAGAGTGAGAGAGAGTGACAGAGAGAGAAAGGAGAGAGAGAAGAGAGAGAGCAACAGGAAAACGAAAAAGAGAAAAGGGGCGTTGCTGGCCCCTGCTCATGGCCAGAGGCCCCACGACTGAGATGGCCGTGGGCCTGGGCATCTCCGGAGAGACGGCGCCGGCCGCCGTTGCCGGTGCAAGCCAGAGGTAGTCACCAGACACCCCAAAGATGGGGAGGAGAGTTGTTGTGGTGGTGATTTTGATGGTGGTGGGTGGTTTTGGAGATGGAGAAGATGTTAATGGTGGATGGTGGTGTTGGTAGGATGATATAGTAGTGAAGAGGTGGTGTAGAGGTAGAGAAGGTGGTGGTTATGATGGTGGATTGGGTGAAGTTAGTGATGGTGGTGGTGGATTGGAGAAGAAGAAGAAGTTGGAGATGGTGGTGGTACTTGGTGGAGTGAATGGAGGAGAAGGAGGAGATGAAGGCTGGAGTTGGGCTCGGCCATGGATGGCTCGTCAGCCATAGGTGGCACACGAGAGGCTCTGGTTGGTGACGCCGCCGACATCTTGGAGGAGAGAGGAGCGATAGAGAGAGAGTGAAAGATAGATCAGAGAAGGGGAGATTGAATTTAGAGTGAGAGAGAGAGTGAGATTGGGTAGAGAATTTGAGAGAGAGAGAGAGAGAGAGAGAGAGAGAGAGAGAGAGTTTGGGAGGGAGATGTGGGGCTGTGCTATCGTTTGGCCAAGGAAGAAGAAAAATGAAAAAATGAAAAGAAAAAGGAAAAAGAGGAAAAGATAAGTAGGAGAAAGAGAAGGAAAAATGGAAAGAAAAGAGAGAGAGAGAGAGAGAGAGAGAGAGAGAGAGATTGAAAGGGAGTGATGGATGGGAGGGGAAGTTAATGAAGGGGAGTGGAAGGCATGTGAAGGGATGGGGGAAAGAAAGAAAGAAAGAAAGAAATTAATTATTCCGAAAATAATAATATTTTAATAATATCGAGAAATATCAACTATTCCAGAAAAATCCAAAAAAATACCCAGAGGTAGAAAACATCATCTTGAGAAATAATATGAAATTGGTTTTCAAAAATAAAATCTCATTCAAAATAAAAATTTTAGAATCTACCAGCGATACTGGCCGACACCAAATCCGGCCGAGTTCTGATAAATTCAGAAAATTCACCAAAAATGTATTAAGATAGAAAATATGATTTTAAGAGATAATGTGAAAGCAGATTTTAGAGGTTTGACTCTGTTTATAAATTAAAAATTATGGAATCGACCAGTGATACGGTTGACACCATTTTGAAGATTTTATAAATTAATTCGAAAAAATTCTAAAAAATCGTGAAAAATCTGAAATATTAGAAAATGATGTTTGAAACTAAAATTAGTCAAACCTAATGACTTAAAAGACTAAATTAAATAATACACTAGGATTGGGGCCCTAGTTCAGACTAGGACTGATCCTAGTCCACAATCCAGATCCAAAGTAAAACGATCATATAGATAATCATAAAACAAAAATAAATACAAAAAGTAAATCAAAAAATATGATCAAAAATCAGAATACGCAACTAAGTATGCACTCCAGGAACGGGGTGTTACATGTCTTCTGGATAATAACCTGACTGCAATTAATTCTGAGAATAACCGAGCTCTGTGATGTTGATAGAAGAGATCATGATCATTCCTAAAATAATATAAATAGAGAATACCATAGCTCTTTCTGGCAGAAATCCTGAACCCAAAATTCATTTCTTACTGACGCTCCTTATGCGATGGCACAATATGTCTAAATGCAAAGTAATAATACTTACTCGATATAAACAATGCAATGTACTTAAATCAAAAAGTTCCAGAACAGGGTAAGAGTGAACCACATCTTGCCTGCCACTACATCTCTCGTCTACCTATATCTTAAGTTGGTATAACAACGATAGAAATTGGAAAGTGAAAAGATGGAAGGGATTCAGGAATCAGAAGAAGGACGATCAAGAGGGAATGATAACTTTGTACTTTGTAGTTAGATTGTATAAGCTGAACTTATGCGTTCTATTTGCAAATTTCTTTACCATTAATTTGCTGACTGCTTGTACTGAGGATGTCAGAGCCTGGGCTCTGATACCGTCCTTTATGCCCCGATTCTGTAGGTACAGAGATGTTATTGCGACATATATACTCAGGACGAAAATACCCTCACATATATACATTAAGCATCAGTATAGGCAAGAAATAGAGTACAAAAGTACGTGGTGCATTATACATTCTAATATAAGAATACAATTACAAAGTTATTACAGGATGTGACATAATATTATAAGGATATTATATCACCGATAGGCATAAAAATGAGAATAGAAGATATATAAGTATGAACAATACAAAACGTGCTCACGAGTTACAAAAAGGAATCGCGAGAGCCAACCAGGGGCTCTGGAAGAAAAGACCCCGGATGATCAACCGCTGATCTACTACGCTACCGTTGTGCTACTCTGGTCAACAGAAAGTCCACGGTCCAAGCTCTGGGATCTAGACATGCAGGTCCAGGAGAATCAAAAAGCTGCCCAACGAGTGGTAAGATGAGTGCCAAGTGGCACAGGCAACCACACATGTAAAGATAATTCGAATCGAAAAACATGTATTGAAAATTGTCGTAACCTCAGACACACATGAGCAGGCAATGAGACATCATGTAAAGTAAATGTGGCAAAATCAGTTGTACAAGCTCAAATTATAGATCCATGAGATGAGTACATCAAAGGAATAATCCAAATAAGGAAACCCTCATATATATACCTTATATCTCATGTCATCGTAGGCTGAGTTCATACAACCCAAGTTGTTTCCTAAAAACAACATAAAACTGATCAAATCGATAAGACTGAATGCGAGCAAAACTAGTTGTACAACCTCAGTTTACGGCTTCATCAGACTAGTACGTCGAAGGAGTAATCCAAACAAGGAAACTCTCATATATATATATATACACCTTATATCTCATGTCAATGTAATCTGAGTTCATACAACCTGAATTGCAAAACAACGCAATGAACTATTAATTAATATTTTATTATTATTACTTGTCCAACCGATTATATCTGAGTATGTGCTCTGGCATACGTTCCAACCCATATACATCCATATATGAGTAAGTCGAGGTTGGTTATTGAAAACTGATGATGAGACCAATGAATTATGTTTACAATGGGCACGTGCATACCCAAGACCACGGTCGAAGGTGTTTCTGTTGCTAAGCCGAAACTCACCGCGAAGCAAGGGGGAAGGTTCATATTTATATGCCCTGGCGCACCCTTCAGAATACTTGGAGGCTCACAGATAGAGCCAAAAAGATTTAGTTGAACAACATCCCTATACATTATAAACGTAATCACAAATTGAAGTCTATCAGATTCCCCTGACCCAATGTAAGTTGTCCTTTTTATTACCAATTATTATAATTATCAGGATACAAGAATGAGCAGGAACATGGTGCAGGGGTAACAGGAGTACAGGAGTACATGATATCAACTATTACATTCCCGTAATGTGATAATCATGAGTTAAGTGTTAACATAACAAGTATTAGGTGATAACATACATGTGATAACATATCAAATGATAGCCCATCAGATATTAAATGTCACAGAACACAATTATAGGAAAATGGTATCGATACAGGAGATCAGTACGAATATCGAAAAACAGTACTGTTTTTAGAAAACAATTTAAGTAAAGATTTCAAACTTTTCACAACTAGAATTAAAATAATTAATTAAACTATCAAGCAGGCAAACATGTAAACAAGCAAGCGAACATCAAAGTATAGCTAAGCAAAGCTGGAGCAAAGCTAACATACAATACTAGACGCCATCATGCTCGGCGTGATTATCCTCGCGGCATAACTAAAAGCACATGACGAAGCGAGTGTATGAACGTTATGCTACCGCATGTGGCAAAGCCCGCTCACGGCGTAATAGCGTTCAAACGGAGTTAGCGATAAAGTATTGAGTGCTAGGTACACCTACTATGTGTAACCTATAGAAAGTCCAAAAGACTTTAATAAACCTCAGAAAGGTTAAGCCCAGAGGCTATAGTGAAACTACAAAGTGGTTAAGCTCGGAGGCTAAGCAAGTATTAGCAGAAATGTTAATATCAAACACACACATATAAATAGATAACAAATGAAAAAAATCACAGAGCGGTTAAGCTGAAGGCTGAGCAAGGCGGGAGTATAGCTAAACTGTGCCTGATGAGGCTACACAATTAAGCTCAGCTCGCAGCCACACGGTGTAGCTAGTAAAATCAGAGGGTTTAAGTTTAAAGACTGAGCAAAGCGGGAGCATAGCTAAGCTATTCCTGATGAGGTGTCACAAATAAACTCGGCTCACAGCCACATGACGTAGCTAAGCTCCCGACAAAGCTAGAAAACCCAAAGGGTTTAAGCCTGAAAGTTAGAGTATAAAAACTACAGAGTGGTTAAGCCCGGAGGCTGAACCCGAAGGCTAACGATCACGAAGGGTGGGCCAAGCACAGTAAATCTGAAATAGTAGTACAAGTAAATACAAGAAATAGCCTACACTATTACAAATATTCGTCAACTTGATAGAAATACATCACACTGAATACAAATACACATATTGATAAAAATACACAATCCACAAATATAATAAAATTTCTGTCGAAGTTGGATACCCAATAAAGCGAGAATCCCTCACCTAAAATCTTCAGAATACGCCATAAAATCTCGAAGCTCCAAAATCAACGCACATGCACGTTGAAATATATTAAAATATAATATAAAGAAGAGAGAGTGGAGAGAGAGAATAAGGAAAGGAGAGAGGGAAAGATTAAGAGAGAGAGAGGGAATTCAAGAGAGAAAGAAAGAAAAAGAGAAAGAGAGAGGGGCAACCCTCTTCACACACAAGGGGCCCACGGCCTGGCCGTGGGCCTAGGCAGCGTCGGGAAGACAGCGCTGACTACACGCCAACCACTGGTGGCACTGACCGGTGACGCTAGCCAATCAGAGAAGAGGGGGAAGTGGGAAGGAGTATTGGTTTGGGAGGGATTTGGTGATGGTGGTGAATTGATGGAGGAAAGAGATGCAGATAGTGAAATTGGAGGTAAGAAAGGAAGGAGGAGGTGTAGGGGATTATGGTGGTGGAGTTGGGAGGTGGAATTGGTGGAAGCAGTGGTGGTTTTGAAGGTGGAGGTGAATTGAAGATGACGATGATGAAGGTGATGATGATGGTGGCTTGAGGTGGTGGAAATGGTGGAGTGGGAGGTGGATGGAGGTGGTTGTGGTAATGATTGGTGCTGGGATTAGGTGGTGGGAGGTTGGATTAAGAGGAGGAAGAAGATGGTGGTGTTATGGGAGTTGGAGGAGGGTAGAGGGGGCTTGGGGAAGAGGGTATGACCAGAAAAGGGGGTCACCGGCATGGGGGTCAACAGGAGATGAGGAGCCACCACCGGGAGGGGCCTGGATGTGGTGACCGTTTGATGGAGAAGAGAAGAGAGAGGTTTTGAGGGAGATTAGAGAAAATGAAGGAGAAATGGAGATTGAGAGAGATTAGAGAAAGAGAAAGATATAAGAGAATAAGGGGGCTTAGCGCTGCATCAGCCAAGAGGGAGACCCACGTTCGAGTCAGCCCCGCGTTTGGGCTAGGAGAGAGAAGGGGAGGAGAGAGAATAAGTTGGAGGAGAAGATATTTTAGGGGGGATTTGTGGAGGAGAAAAAAGGAAAAAAGAAAAAGTAAAAAAGAAAAAAAGAAAGGAGGAAAAAAGAGAGGGAATGACAAAGGAAAAAAGAGAGGGAAAGAAAAAGGAAAAAGAAAGGAAAAGAAAAGGAAAGTGAAAATATCCAATCAACTCCGAACTCGGGAAATACAGAAGAAATACTAAAAATACCTGAAAAAAGTAATTCAAAAAAGTCTCCAAATATTTTTTAAAATAGAAAATATTATACTGAAGAACATGATGGAATCAGATTCAAGAAATTCGGTTCTATTTTCAAATTAAAAATTCTAGAATCGATCGCCAGTCGACACCAATTCAGTCGAATTTTAACTAATTTAGAAAAATCTTCAAAAATGCATTAAAATAGAAAATATATTTTAAGGAACAATATGAAAGAAGTTTTTAGAAATTCAACTCCATTTGTAAATTAAAAATCAGAAAATCGGTCAGTGAT
This sequence comes from Agave tequilana, assembly GCA_038442645.1. NCBI lineage: Eukaryota > Viridiplantae > Streptophyta > Magnoliopsida > Asparagales > Asparagaceae > Agave > Agave tequilana. Next base: position 72,274 of record JAVJIF010016933.1, on the reverse strand, counting down.
ACCAATCAATACTAATTTTGAAGTTTAGTAAAATAATTCAGAAAAATTCTAGAAAATCATGAAAAATCTAAAATATTAAAAAATAATATTTAAAACTAAAACTGATCAGATCTAACTACTAGAAAGGTTAAATTAAGCAGTATATTGGGATTAGGTCCCCAGTTCATATTAGAGCTGACTCTGAGTCTGAAAATCCGGATCCGATACCAAATAATAATATAAGTAATCAAAAAATAAAAATAAATATGGGAGAATTAGGAAAATACGATCAAAATGTTACAACATGTATCTAGTACGTATTTCGGGGATGTGGTGTTACAAGTGTCATGTTTTCATCTTTCTTCTTCTCTGATGGAGGAAGGAACGGGAGAAGATGAAGGGGGAAATGGTGGTCATGCTTTCATCATGCAGAGTTTGATTGATGCGCCACATTAGTCATCAGAAGAGCTTGTTATAACTTATCAGTCATCCTAACAAGGCTCTGCCATCAGGGGTGGTCTCCAGCTCCCACTGGAGCCGATGATCTGGTTCCAAGTTGCCCGATTTTTAGGGGGTGAGGGAGTTCATCAGCTGGGTGTGTGGTGAGTTTTTTCTTACGGTAAGGCTCAGATCTCTCCCTCAGAATACCTTGGAGGGGATGTGATACCATCACCTTCTTCATGTCTTTAAGGTTCCATTCTAGTTGGACATCGATGCCTTGTGTGTCTTGTTAGAGTCTGTTTAGAGCTTGGGGCATTGTAATGGCTTCAGAGGGCTTCTTGAGAATCCTTATCTCTGAGATGCAAGAAGGATGGTTTTTCTAGTTTAGCTCCCTTAGTGGCGTGTTACAGCCTCAGAGGAGAAGATCTTTCATTTAAAAGAACATTTATTTTTATGAAGAAACCTCTTGGAGCTTCTTCTGGGGTCTCTGAATAGTGGTGTGAGCAATGAAATCATGCCTTCTACAGATGTTCCCTAGAGAACATGTTCTCAGAGTTCAGAGGAAAAAGCGTAGGATTGCTTGTTCAGGAGCCATGTCATGGATGAAGGTGAGCGACTGCTCCGGGAAACATCTTTCGAAGAACAAATCTTTGTTGTTTCAACATCAGAGTCTGTTAATGGTGGAAGGACTGGTGGGATCAGACTGGGATCATCTGTATTTTTTCAAAAAGGTATAAACACAGAAGTGTAATGGAACTATGTATTACCCTTGTTGGATGTAATAAAGTATGTATTAAATGGAATGTATTCAGAATGGAAGGATTTTTCAGAATAAAACACGTATATTTCTTTGGAATGGAAATGATTGTTGGATCTTGCCTGGCCTTCCTAACCGTTAGCTTTTAGAATCAATATGATCATGCCTCTTCGGAGTGCTGATCTCTATCGCCGGTATGGTTGGCCTTTCCTGAGAGTGATTTGGTAAGCATGTGGTGTTGTTTTCGAGCGGGGGTAGTCTCATCAGTGGTACTCGCATATTTTTGGCTTCCGAGTGGGAAATTCTAGCAGTAGAGTTGAATTCACGGTTGCTTTCAAGTGAGAGTTTGACCCATCAGCAGAGCTATGAACTTGAGACTCTGAGATGGGAAAATCCCTTCAGCATAATGGGGATTCCGAGCGGGGATAGGACACACAATAGAGGGAACACGTATGCTAGATTCTGCGTTGCCATCTCTGAGTTAGGGAATCCTATTAGCAGGGGATGCAGACTTTCAAGGGAGGAAGAACGATGCACACACAAGCATGCTATGTAACATCTTATATTAAATGTTATATGATGAAAAGGTAATTTAAATATGACAAATAACTATGCATATTCATCTTCTAATCACACAAAACTACTACGTCAAGGGGGAAATCTAAATAAGAAAACTTTCATGTATATACCATATGTCTCGTGCAGTTATAGGCTGAATATACATAATACATATAAAGTAAATATATTGGGCTAACAAAATTATATTACTCAGCTTCAAATCACGCGAAACTAATATGTCGAGGTGATAATCTAAATAAGAAAACCTTCATGTATATACCATATGTTTCGTGCAGTTATAGGCTAAACATATATAATTCGTGTTATCTTAGTATAAGTAATACATGCAAGCATGCGCAAAAGTTGTGTTCAGATATACGTGGATGATCGTACCTCTTTGAAATGCTTGATTTCCTCAGCCTCTAATCACATGAAACTAGTACATCGAGGGAATAATCCAAATAAGAAAATTCTCTTGTATATACCACACATCTCGTGCAGTTATAGGCTTCGCAGAATTCTTACGTACACATTTAAAAGGGGTTCTGAAGTGGGAGTGCGACTGATGAATATCATTATCTTTTATATTTCGTAACAATTTTATACCTTTTTTATTATACATTTAATGTTGCATGGGTATATTTTCTTAAATTTATGCAAAAATTAGGTCAAGAGAACAAATTAGAAAAAAGAGACGAAAACCCAAAAAGCAATGAAGATAAGAGTTGCACAAAGGAATTCACTGATTTAGAAACCTAAAAATGAAACCAGAGAGTCCAATAGAGACCACACATCATATATAAGAGAATATCAAAGTTTGAGGCTCAAAAGTCAAAATCAAACGATGAATTCGCTGTTGACTACAGCGGATTTGCAATTGACTGGTCAACAAGAAGTCAGCTCTTATTCAGAATCAGATTCAAATTACACAAATTTTAGTATTTTGATCATAACTGTCTCTAAAGAAACCAAATTCAGGTAATTTGAGATGATTAAAAAGAAAATTGTAAGTGTACAACTTTTATGTCAACAACTTTTTCCAATTTGATCGTTTGATTGCCCATTTTCAGCAATTACCGTGAGATGGCTACATTACAAATCAGGATTAAACTCTGACACTGAGTTAAAGTTGGATTTGGAGTTCTCCTTGTATTCCTTACTGGAATAGATCTCTAGGGTCTGTAAATACAGCAGTAATATCTTGTAAAAGATAAGTATCAGAGTAGAAAATATCAAATTAGAGTAGAAAATACAAATCAAGATCAAACTTTGACATCGAGTTGAAGTTGAATTTGGAATTTTCCTTATATTCCTTACTGGAATAGGTCTCTGGGTTTATAAATATAACAGTAATATCTTGTAAAAGACAAGTATCATAGTAGAAAATATTAAATCATAGAAGAGGCTTTGTAATTTACGTTTTAGTTTATCTCTTGTAAATACTCTTTGATATATAAAATTCTGATTTTTGGAAAAAAATTTCTAGCTCGTTGGAAGAAGAAGATCAGAGAAGAAGCAGCAACTAAGGATTAGACGTTATCTCCAAATTGGTGTTATTCTTTTCTTTTTCTTTTAATTTACTATATGAAGATTGAAATCATGTTTGTTATTTTGCTTTGCAATTTCTTTATCATGAACTAAATCACCATAACTAGGGCATTGACGTAGGCAATTATTATGAAGACTTAATCTTTTTGTTTTGTATTAGTTCTATGTTACTACTCCATTCTTCATGTTAGATTCCATATATGTTAAGTTTTTTCCCGTTTTATTATCTATCAGTTGACGCATGCAACTATATTGATGACTAGGTTGGAAATTGAGATAACCTAGCAACGCTTTATAGGATTAGAAATCACATCTTACAGGCTGAGATCGATATGAGGAGCATAGAGTATACAATCTTAAGAAAAAAATATCACAGATCTTAATGCTACTTTGGCTAGTAAATTCATTAGATCAATAGATTGTGCATTCTAATTTAAAGTTAGATTTAATACTGCTCGATAGAGATTATAAATTAAAATAAGGGTTTTTGATTGTTAACATGAGTAGTATGTAAGTACTAGCATTTTCAACTTGTTAAATTGGATTATTAAATTATTGAAATCAATTGCCTTATTATTTTTCTTATTCAAAGTCATTATCTTTCTAATTTAATTTACTTCTCTATCTTTATCTGTCTTTCAATAAAGCTCTTAGTTAATACACCTTTGGTACTTAATAAGATAACAATCCTCGTGGGTTCGACACTCTGTTCATCACTTTATTATATGTAAATGATTGGTGCACTTGCCAATTCGCACATCAAGTTTTTGGTACCGTTGTTGAAAATTATTTATCTTTATTAATATTAATATAGTTTTGACTCTAGTTTTACTTTGAAGTTTATCTTTATTTTATTTTATTTTTATTTTTTATTTTCAGGTTTAAGGATTTCAATTATCAATGGTCCTCACTAGAATATGAGTCAATGCAAGCATGCGAGTGGAGTAAAGAAAATTATGCTAGTATTTATTGTCCATATTATGCCAACATCTACAATCTGGATTAGGGAGATCATCAAACTTTCATGGAATTATAACAATCATGCCTTTAAGTTTCAATACTTTCAGCCTTAAGAGGAGAAGTCCCAAATTGATGAAGCCCTTAGAAAAATCTCAGCTACTCTTGCAGAAGTAATGTCCTTGGAGCAACATCAAGAGCAAAAGTCCAAATTGGAAGAAGTTAGAGATCAATTTGAGGTGATATTTGATAATAATAAGACAAATACTGATACCTGTATTAGAAACAGATTGACTTTCATTAGAAATCTTTACATCCAAGTTGAACAATAGCTATATGCACTTACATTGTCAATTAATACCGAGATAGATTCCAAAAAGCAAAAGGAGACAACTACCTTGGAGAAGCAGTAAGAAGTTTTAGAAGAGGTCAAAGCATATGAGGAGAAAGAAGAAAGCTACATGGAGGATCTCAGGTAGTTGATTGATTATTATGAGAAGAAACTTGTCTTAGATTTCGTAATACAAAAGACACAAGAGACATTAACAGAGATCACAAACCATGAAGATGAGGAAGTGGGAGACTACAAGCAAAATTTCATCTGCAGAAGCCAATATCGAACGACGGATCCATCGTCTGAATGGCTAATTTGCCATCTTTTGATGATTCTAAGATCCATATTGAACTCGAATCTCCTATAGATCCCCCAAAAAGAATTGAAGAACCTGAAGTCGAAAAAGTTGTACTCAAAACTAGAGTTTCTTCCGAAAGAAAGAAACTTAACTTGAGTATCTACACTTTTGATGAGACACCGATTAAGCAATCTTTTCAAGAGACTTTACTTGATGAATTTCCAAGTTTAAATTATTTCAAGTATTGTTTTATTGAATGTGTTTTTTTGTAGGTTGAAGATGCTCTACCGCATGATGATGATTGGATAGTCCATTGCATGCAAAGTTTAAAGAGGACCAATTAAAAGAAACATAGACCGAAGTTAAAAAAAAATTAAATTGGAAAGCATTCGAGCTAAGTTGACGACCAGATTGAGTTCCTTCAAATCTCCTCTGAAGAGAACGCATTGGGAAGTGGCAAGCGTTCTCGTGGACGAAATCAATGAAATCAAGGTAAGGAGATAATTTATTGTAAATATTGTTGACACTCTAAAAAGACAAACTCTTAGATAAATCTTCAACCAGTCTGAACAATATTTAACTTGTCAACATTTATAAATGATAAGTCATAGACAAGCTGACGACCAGTTCTACCGACCCCGAGGGACAAAGTAGAAACTTGAACCCTACTGATCTAGTGAAACAGACAGCAAGTAAAGTACTGCTTTTTAAAGAGGCCTAAGTAGGTCTATGAGGCAAAGTCAGCTCAATACTTAACCTAGCATGAGCCCAAAGGGACTAGCTTCTCATGAAGCTTTGTAGCCTGGCCAAAAGGCTAAGTTTATAGCTTCACATGAAGCTTTACAGTGGGCTGATTCCTAGCCTCGCCTGAAGCTAATACAAGCTTCACTTGAAGCTTTTCTTGTGAACTTTGTTTGAAGCTCTTTATAGCTCTGCAAAGAGCTAGTCATTAGCTTTGCTTGAAGCTAACTACAGCTTCGCCTGAAGCTTTCTTGTAGTTTCGCCTGAGAAGCTGTACTAGCCTCGCGTGAAGCTAGTCTCAGCTTTGCTTAAAGCTTCCCACTCCCCTATGAGAGGGTTTGCCAGGTTAATATTTGATCTAGTAGTTTATTGGGCTAATCTCACTATGTTAGTGGGGTTAATGCGACTTTAAGTGGGCGGTTACACCGGCCCACTTCGCCCCACATAAAGTGGACCCAGGTCAGAAGGCCAATATTAGGCTTACATGAGCCTACCTAGCCTCGCATAAGGCTTGCACCAAGCTTCGCATGAGGCTTTATAGCCTTGCGCGAAGCTCAAATAGCCTATGGCGTAAGGCTAACTGATTGTTATCAGTCTTTGCTGAATTCTAAGGGCAGTTACGCCCCTCAAAAGCCTATAAATAACTCATTCTTGGGATAAGCTCGGGGTTAAGACTTTTTTGCAGAGATTTTTGAGCTGATTGGGCTGGTTGGCTGACAAGCTGAAGATAAAGAAGCAGAGGTTAAAAGAGAGAAAAAAGAGCTACTATTCTCACTTCCAAGAAATTTAGAGAAATACTTCTCTAAACTCAGGGTGCTAATACCCTAAGATCTTCCTCTCTCAAGGAATCATCGGAATCAGGTGAGAAGGAATTCCTTAAGACTCAATCGATTACATCGTCAATGGAACAAAGTGGTCGCGCGCTGATCAGATTTCTACTAGCACAATTCCCCAGAATCTCAGAAGAGATACTTGTAATTTTTCTTTTAATTACTTGTAACCTTCTCTTCATAATTTTGTAAGTTTTCCCTTTATTGAAATTTTAATAGAAAACAAGATGGCGACTCTGCTAGGAAACTGCTTTTTCGCTGTTGAGAACAAATTGCGCAATGCGACATTGGGTCATTGCAGAGACTCTGATCATTCACTTTGACCAAGAGAAGTTTGAACTTCTCTCTGGGGGTAGCACAAGTCCTCAACATGTGCGCAAGCACAGGGAGGTCAGTGTAGCCAGAGCACCTTTAGCTACCTCTTGAAAGTAAGTCTCTGTTGAGAACTCAGGTTCCCTGTGAACCTATTACAGCCTCGTGTAGGCTAAATAGGCTCCACGCGAGCCTAAACAGGCTCCACGCGAGCCTATCTCAGTCTCAACAGAGACTAACTCAGCCCCACGCCAACGTGTTAATGTTGTGCACGAGGCTACAAAGGTTCCCTGTGAACCTGAAACAGCCTCTGCCAAGGCTATATGGGTTGCAAAATCCACCACCTCTTCTCTCGATTTAGCTTCATATGAAGCTAAAATAGTCTCGGATCGCGCGACTATCTCAACTTCTCACAGAGCTAAACCTCGCCTGTCCTGTAAGGCCAAAGCCAAAGCACTTTGTGCTAACAGCGAGGCTACTGCAACCTTGCTGGCATCAACAACACTGCTAAGCGGTGCTAAGCCCGTCGCACGTGAGGCTAAGGCCAAAGCACTTCTACGTGATAGCACCAAATACTAAAAATCTCTGTCGCGAGGCTAGAAATAAAGCACCATTGGGTGTTAACAGCGAGGCTATTCTAACCTCGCTTAAGGGGAAAGCTCTGCACGGCAAAACTAAGTTCACCTCTAAGAGCAGAATAAAGGCAGTAGCTTCGCCTTGTGAAGATACTCTTCCAGGCAAAGCTATCCTAACCTCACCTATAGCCAAGAGGAAAGCCTTTAAGGCTAAGTCCAAGGCTTCTCAGCCCAAGAGAGCTGACTTCCAATCTTCTCAAGTCTCTGTGATGGATCAGTTAGGTCCAGTTAACACAGACTTGAGAGATTACCTGAGCAACAAGCGAAAGCTTCGCTCTGATGAACATGTTCACATCTCTCCATCCTAATGCGGACAAGCAGGATGTCAACTTGTGATGGTGCACTTCATTCATTTTTGCTTGGTAAAAATCCCCGCAGTCTCTACTCCAAGTCATTGATCGGTATTCAACTGGTTGTTAGTCTGAACTTTCGAGAAGCCCAAGCCATGGAGGAGGAAGGTAAAAAAACCAGTCTATCTTGCAGCAGCATCTGTTAACATGATAAGCAGAGAGGGATATTTTTCGATCCCAACGGCGGGGACAAAAACCTTTACTCCTCCAGCCAGCTTTTTGGATTTTGACTATAGCCCCAGCTTAAATCAGGTTCTGGTGGAACAACAGGGCGCCTTCCATGGTACTCATTCAAGGATAACAATACCCTATAATTATGGACAACCTTCTTCATCAACTGGAGTCATGTCACCTGCACCATTGAGGAACCTTTTTCAATGGTCTAATGATAAGGAGGAAGACAGCGAATACGCCTCTTCAGCTACCATCAGCTCGGTGCGAACAAGGCTTGTGTCTGCTAACATGGCCGACAACAATGATGATGATCTTAGTCAGCGAATGGAGGCACAAGAGCAGACTTCTAGGGATCATCAAGAAGACTTGGACAACATCCAACAGATGTTAGCTCAACTCCTGGGTATCAATCATAATAAAAGGGAGCATAATGATGATGAATGACCTAAGAGCATAATGATGATGAATTTCCTAAGACTGAGAAGTCGAAGGAAAGCTCCTCGATCAATGTCGAGGTCATTAAAGACATCTAAGCTTAGATTGCATCTTTAGCCCAGAGAGATGAGCTGAAAAAAGTAGGGATGACTCATTCTTATTCGCTGGAGTAGGATTTGAAATCATACCCACTAAAGTTCAAGCCACCTACATTGCACACGTACGACAACAAAAGCTCACCCAACCAACATATCTATTACTTCTGGTTCTAAACCAGTAACGTGATAGATAATGACGCCATCATGGCAAGGCTATTCATTGGCACCCTTAAGGGGGTAGCCTTTGATTGGTTTATGACCTGCCCAGTGGCTCCATCAACTTTTAGATTGACCTAGAAACCCGGTTCCTCTCTCGGTTCTACGAAGATGACACTGAGGTGACTATGGCAAGCTCCTCTCAACAGTCCAGAAAGGAGGAGAATTGGTGCAGGAATTTATTGAGAGATTCTGCAACCTCTCTCATGTACCCCGCTGGCATGCCAATACTGATGTTACACCAGATATGCCGGCATAATTTCCTCGACAGAGTGGAAGTCTGTATGGGAGCTGTCAAAGCTCATACATGAAAGGAGCTTGTTGAGAAGGCTGAGATAGCCAAAAAATCGGCTAAGAATTTTGAGCCCTCAGTCCCTAAGAACAAGTGGGGGGGTCAACACCAAGGGGCGTGATGCAGCCCAGTCTTCTCAATCAAAGGGGAAGAAAACCATGATCGTTGAGCTATCGGGGATAGCTCAACCAAAGCAAAAAAGTAACACCAATGGCAATCAGGAATCCAAATTCCCGCCAAAGGTGTACTCCTTTAAAGATGAACAAGTAGTTACAATCTTCCACTAGCTGCACAAGGGTAACAAGCTCAAGTTACCTGAAGCTCGGCGACCTAATGAAGTGGGGCATACAATGAAAGGAACACCTAGAGGGGGGTGAATAGGTGTTTGTGCTAATCTAGAACTAAATACAAAACTAAGTGCGCTAAATGCGGAAGCTAATGCAAATTTTGCAAACACACTTAGTACAATCAACAAGTGTAGCCGAATTCCCCGTGAAGGGCTCTGGACTAACTCCTCTTGATTCCCCTTGAATGGGTTGAGGTGCTATATGAAGCTCTTGTTGATTAGGTACAAGTGAGGCACACACACAAACAACCAAGCATATACAGGATATAGTAATGTGAATTATGCAAGGCACAACACAAGCAAATAGATATGATATGACAATATGAATTATGCTCAACACAAGCAAATATAATATGAATGAAGTATGATGCTTTGCACAAATATAAAGAGAGAGAGTTTAGAGACAAGTGGATCAAACGCAAACACAATGATATGTTTTGAGGTTCGAGCACCCTTGCTCTACATCCCCGCCTACACCACCGTGTAGGATTTCCAATCCACTATACCGTCTACCGAGGACTCTCACCGAGGGAACCTTCACCGAGAAGGATTTGTACAACAATGGAGTACCTAACTTCTCTCTCAAACAAACACCTCCTCACACAAGAGGGGTAGGCCCTTAGCCAATACAACAACCAATCCACCTCACACTTGAGGGACACAAACCAACAACCAACTCCACCTCACCAAGAGGGAGTAAACACCAATCTCCACCTCACAATAGAGGGAGCAAACCAACAACCCAAATCACAACCTCAACCTCTACCAAAGAGGGAGCAACCAAGAAATCAAGGGTTTACAATAGGTGGTCTCTTTCAACCACAAACCTCTTTCCTTTTTCTTTTTTCACAAAACAAATGATCCTAATAGATTAGGATAGAAGATAGCTCAAGTGTGGAAAACTAGGTGTTTGGAAAAACAAGCAACAAAGAAAAACACTTGGGAAAATTCTTGCAAAAGATATAGAATGAAAACTAAGACAAATCTCCCAAAATTCTCTTTTCTTTGATTTTTCCAAAAACCTAAAACAATAAAGATTGAAAGATTAAAGCCTCAAATACTTTTGAAAACTCTTTAAAAACACTTAAGAAGGTCTGAAATTTTTGCCCTTAAAAACTTCTGCAAAAACTATGAAGAGATGGGGTATATATAGCCCCAATACAAAACTAGCCGTTAGAGCTAAGCTGGCAGCTCTGACAGGCAACGGTCGACCGGCCCGGTCGACCGCCAACGGTCAGAAATATGACCGTTGGGCAACTGCGGTCGACCGACCCGATTGACTGAAACAAACAGAGAGCACTGTAAGTGCCCCGGTCGACCCGAGCGGTCGACCGTCCCAGTGCCTCCAAACGTGCACAGATTTGTGCACGTCGGTCGACCGACCCGGTCGACCGACTCACCCAAGTCGACTAGGTCGGTTGACTAGTCGACTGATTGAAGCCTGGAACAGAAATCTGGGTCAGAAAAATAGTGTAAAATATTTTTCTAAAAATCTTTTAACACTTCTAAAAATCACCAAAAATAGTTTTATCATTTTATATGGAAACACAAACTTGTGATAAAAATTTTAAGACATATATTAATCATATCAATTCATTTTTGAGTCTTGCAAATTTTATCAAAAAACAAAACTAGTATTTTTATCAAACTTGATTTTTCAATACATGAATAGGAATATCAAAATAAGTTTGTCTAGCAAGTTAAAGCATGTATGTATATCTAGAATACATCTAATATACATAGAAATAAAATATGTAAACTTGTTTTGATCTACTATTCATGAAAACCAAATCCAAAACATGAAAACGTGTGTGTTGTGCACTTGAGCATATCAACTATACTAAGCTTTACAAATTGGATCTAAACACACTAACTAAACTATGGATACCTAAGTCTTCTTGATGATCTTCATCTTCAAGTAGACTTGCTTCAAAACTCCATCCATGGGCTAGGCAATGTATGATCTTGAAGCTTTGGCCCTGGAATCATTATGAAAAGCTTCTAAACTCCTTGTTGAAGCTAATCACCAACTAATATCTTGGTTAATGATCTGAAACTTTAACAACACAAGATTATTACTAAACATAACTACATGAGTTAATCATCATCAAAACTAGAGTGGAAGGCCTTTGGGCCAACATACAAATGATCCTAACTACTACCTCTTTCATAGGATGGTGCATCACCCTACCAGCAGATGCTATGTTCTGAAGGACAAGATCCAAGCATTGATGAATTCTAGAGTTCTGACTCTCAAGTCAAAACAAAAGAAAGTCACCGCCAACACGGTCTTTTAATTTTGGGACATTTTCGAAGATGACTATCCAAGACGGCTTAGTCCCGTCCCAAAGGCAAGTTGGATGTCATCAACCCTATGGCTGAACAGCAGAAAGCTAATGGCCTCATTTTGATTATGACAGAATCTGGAGAGATCATGTGGGTCCACTCAAATATTGTCCAAGATGAGTAATGGAGACTAGCAAGCCCAAGCTCAAAGGTAGATCATGTAACGCCGTCTCTCTCGCAGCAGATGACGACTCTGTGACAATAGCTTCCCTTAGCCACTCAGAAGGAAAGAAGCTTGCCTTAGAAGCACAGCCTTCCATAACACAGTCGGTGGGTACACGTTCTGATAAACAGTACTTATGACAGTTCGACCAGACACCTGACGGAGCACCCCAATCAACGACGTCACGAACCGCCACACCAGTCCAGGCCACAGTGTCTAATGACAAAGAAAAGTAGAAGGAGATTCATTTTGATGAATCTTTGAAGAAGAATCCTCCCAGAGGACTCAAAGCTCCCTTTCGCTATGACATATTGGCACAATTGGCCAATATTCCAGCTTGTATTACCTACACGAGCTACTCCGCCTCTCGACGAAGACGAGAGAGGCACTTAAGGAGGCGCTTGCTGACTTGGAGTCATTTCTGACACAAGTGCGAGCCCCTACAAAAGAAGATAGAGTTTCATGCCCTTAATGTCATCTAGTACAACCGCAAGTACCTTGCATCACCTTCACCCCTGAAGACATGCTTCTTAAGGACAGCCTACATGACAGGCCCTTGTATTACACCAGGTACATCGGGTTCACACACATCGAGAGAATACAAGTTGATCCTAGTTCTGCTCTGAGCATTATCCCCAAAAGTCTTTTTTATTTTCTCAACATCCTATTGAGCAGGTTGTTAACCAGGACTATGACTATATATGCCTTCAACACTAAGAGTAGTCATCCTTTGGGTAAGATTCATCTCCGATGCCAAATTGGAGATCTGAAATCAAAAGTAACGTATTATGTCATTGACACCAACACGTCCTACAACCTCTTACTCAGATGACCTTAGATCTATGCTAACTGGATATTGCCTTCTACACTCTATCAATGTTTCAAATATGTCGATGACAAGGCAATGGTCAGGACGGTGTTCACTGAAATGCGCCGTTCAAAAGGGTGGAGAACTACTTCACTGACTCTCTACTTTATGGAGAGAACGGTAAAGTGGTGAAAAAATTGTTGCCTGACGACATCGATAGCGACAACGAACTCAGAATCAGGAGAAGATTCATAGGTTTCTTTTGATGAAGAACCAATTGTAGCATATCTGAACGATCCTGGTTGTAATAATACTGCCGACAATAGTGACAATAGGTCCTTAATGAAAATAGCAATTTTGATTATTCTTTGTGTTGCGATGATGTAACTAATCCTATTGATATGAGTCTTTTACATATACCCCTGCCTGTGTCAACAACATGCATGCATATAGATGAGAATGATGGGTCTGTATTTGTAGTCCATCCTCCAAGAAGGACCAGTCGCCAATTATATTTGGCAGAGTCTGACATTGGATTATTACATCCAATGATTTGGATGAAGACTTGGAGCCCCTATAATTCTTTTACTATGCACGGTCAGCGCACCATATGATGAAAAAATAGGATACGACTTACGTCATGGTGAAGGTCTGAACTTTGGAAAGGGTCAGCGCATCCCTCTACATCCTTTCGTACCGAAAAAAAAGCCTGTCAACTACTACAATTAGACTCGTAGGGGGTTGGAGTCCTCTACTCCATTCGTTTAATCTGATTTAGAATCTGAAAAGCCTCTACCATCACATTCTTCAGACTCATCGGATTGGGAATCTAACATAAGTATGGGGTTGCCTTCAAGAAACTCTTTGCCAACATGACATCAACCAGTCAGGTTGAACCAGAAGAGGACATTGAGCCGTTCGACACTGATCTATGGGCTCAACAGCTTGATCTTCAATGTCAAAAGCGTTTTGAACAATGTACCCCTCCTACAGAAGATAAAGTAATTCAAATTTATGTGGGTGATCAAACACACCCGAAGTTCATCTCCATAAGCGAAAGTTTGTCACCAATAGAGAAGCAGGACCATATAACCCTGATAAAAGAGAACATAGATGTCTTTACTTGGAGCTATAATGACATGCTTGGTCTCCATCCTCAGTGGCCATACATCGTCCCAACGTCAAGCTAGATTCTAAGCCGGTTTAACAACAGCAGCAACGCTTCTGACCTGATATTATAGAGGCAATCGAAGCTGAAGTCTAGAAACTCATCAAATGTGGCTTCATTCGAGAGGAACAACACCCAAACTGGGTTGCTAATATTGTACCCGTCCTTAAAAAGAATAAAAAGATCCGAGGCTGTATTGACTTTTATGATCTTAATATAGTCTGTCCTAAAGACGAAAATTTCCGTTACCCATCACGGATGTCATGATTGGCAACACGTGTGGATTCGAAAGGATATCCTTTATGGATGGTTTTTCAGGGTACAACCAAATTAAGATGTACCTGAATGATGAAAAGCATACATCATTCCGAACATTATTGGGTGTGTTTTTCTATACGGTTATGCTGCTTGGCTTAAAGAACACAGGTGCCACCTACTAACATGCAATGAGTATGATCTTTCATGATCACCTACGAAAGACAACGGAGTATTATTTTAACAACATTGCAATCAAAAGTCGCGACAAGAACAACCATCTCCATAATTTGAGAACGATGTTCGATCTCACGCGGGCTTACCGGCTAAAGAGGAACCCGACAAATTCTTTCTTGGGAGTTTTAAGTAATAAGTTCCTGAGATTCATTGTCACATCCAAAGAAATTCATCTGGATCCTGACAAGATCAAAGTCATTTAAGATATGCAGCCTCCAAAGAATCTCAAAGAACTTAGAGGCCTTCAAGGCTAGCTGGCATAAATCCGCAGGTTTATCGTAAACCTGTCAGATCGTTGTTAATCGTTCACGCGACTAATGAAGAAGAGCGTATCATTTGTCTGGGATGACGCTTGTCAGAAAGCTTTTAAGGATATTAAAGCATACCTCACTAAGCCTCTAGTCTTGGCATCTCCTGTCTCTGGAAAACCATTCTTACTTCATTTAAGAGCCAAGCCATGGGCCATTCTTTAGGTGCTCTGCTCGCACAGAAGAATGATGAAGGTGCTGAACAAGCCATCTATTATCTCAGCAGAACCTTGATTGGGGCTGAAAGTCGTTGCAACCCAGTCGAGAAAGAGTACCTTGCTCTTGTCTTTTCCGTCCAGAAGATGTTGCGTTACTTGGTCTGGCAAACTATTCATGTCATTTAAAGAGTTAATCTACTTAGGATTCTTATGCCAAAGCCAAGCTCCCTGAATTTCAGGTTGGCCAATTGGGCTATACTGTTGTCCAATATGAGATGACCTTTGTACCAGAGAAGGCCAACAAGGATCAGGCCCTCGCAGACTTCTTGGCTGCTCATCTAATTCTAGAAACTTCAAAACTACATGAAGATATTCTGGACGATGTTATCGAAGCCAACATAACTTTAGACGATGATGTATGGTTGTTGTTCTTTGACGATGCATCAAAACCAGACCAAAGGACAAGTTGTTGCCAGAGTGGGGGTAGTATTTATCTCACCTTACGTCTTTCCTCGTGCATTCTCGCTAACGAACCTTGTTCTAACAATGTGTTGAGTACAATGCTTTATTCATTGGCCTCCAACTCGCTCAACAAATGGGGGTACAATAACTTGAAGCTTATGGTGATTCCAAGTTGATCATCAACCAAGTCAAGGGTGAATATGAGGTCTATCATGAGGACCTCATACCTTATCACCATGCAGGCATTCAGTTGGCTAATACATTTAAAGTCTTCTACATCAGTCATGTATCCCGCCTCCAAAATACAAAGGCTCTAGCGGCTACACTGGCTTTACTTGCTGATACCAATTACCAGCTTACGGTGGTCACCCGTCATCTCTTCTATCTGAAATATGGTTTAGAAGTTAGCGAAGTTCATACAACCTTGACAGACTTTAAACCAAGGGACTAGCGATTCTCAATCATCGGCTATGCCTCGCACGACATATTACCCAATGACCCTAGGGAAGCGGTGTCTGTTTGATGAATGTCTACTCAAATTTACTACGATGTAGTGGTAAAAACACTATACCGCTGTTCATATGATGGTATACTTCTTTGTTGCTTATCCAATTTAGAGGCACAGGAAGTAATCAAAGAGGCTCATGATGACATATGTGGAGCTAATCAACCAGGTCTAAAGCTCAAGGATCGATTGCACCGACTTGGCTATTATTGGCTGACTATAATAGCCGATGCAGTCAAATACGCAAAAAAGTGTAAGGCTTGTCAAGTCCATGCGGATTTTATACACCAACCCCCTATCCCACAGTCACAGCATGGCCATTCGAAACTTGGGAAATTGATATAATAGGACCAATCAGTCCTCTGTCAGCTAGAGGTCATTGGTTCATCCTTACTATAATTGATTACTTCTCAAAGTGGGCAAAGGCTATCCCGCTCGTTGAAGTTAAAACCACTAATGTGGTCAACTTCAAACACCATATCATCCATCGATTTGGTGCCCCCAGACAGATCATCTATGACAATGGTCCCCAATTCACAAGCCAATCATTCTATCAGTTATGCGACAAGTACCAATTTAGATTATCGCTCAACTGCCTACAACCATGCCGCCAATGGGTTAGCAGAAGCATTGAACAAAACGATCATCAAGCTCCTCAAAAAGTTCATCTCCGCAAGCAAATGAGATTGGAATGAGAAGCTCACTGAATGTCTTTGGGCCTATTGAACTACGGTCCAAACCCCAACAGACAATACGCTTTTTTCACTGGTATACTGATGTGAAGTAGTTATACCCTTAAAGATTCAAATACCATCACTTCGTGTTACTTTGGCAACTAAGATGACTGATGAAGATAACCATTGGTTACGTCTCCAAGAGCTTAAAGCGTTAGGTGAAAAGAGGTTACAAGCTCAACAGCGTATTGAGCTTTACCAAGCCCGAATCTCGAAGGCCTTCATGATGTTTTCAATGCCATCAAGGACCAACCGCGAATAAGACACTCAAAGCCGATCCAACATGAGGCCATACTTTACGAAGTGGGAGAGTATTGTTCCTTTCACGAAAGCAAAGGACACAAGACCGCCCACTGTAGAAGCCTCCGATGGTACCTGAAAGAACTTGTCCACTAAGGCTTCCTCAAGGATTACATTCGTACACCCGGAGCAGCCCCCAGTACAGGAAAACCAAGCGCTCTGCCTCCTATCACACCACAACATGCAATCACTTAGTACAAAGCAATTGGGTAACCCAATTTCTCTTCCAAAGATAGGGAAGTATCTCAACCAATAACACTCCCTGTATTTTCTTTAAAGCTCGTGTATTTATTTTAAATCAATGAAATAAAATGTGTTTTACTCCTAACCGTTTCTTGTCATGCTGATGGGAGTGTCCCCCACACGTTTGCAGCAATGCTAACACCAACCTATGCCTCCTCTCGATTATCCCACGAGCAGTCAAAACCCTCTGTTGTGGGAGTGCCCCCATCAGTCCCTGATGCTTGTATGTCCCATTGTGGGAATGTCCCCCACTCAGAGGCGACAACGCAAGTACCACCCTATGAGCCCCATCTGGATTAGCCCATAGGCAGTCGAAAGCCTATTTTGTGTGAGCATTCCCTCTCAAAGGCATAAATCTCCACTCTATTGATGGGTCACACACCCACTCAGAGTCGACGCTCTAATATATCGATGGGTTACACCCTCACTTCAGGTCCCTATCAAATTCACAGCTCCGTTAATGGGATTCCCCCACTCGAAAGCAACCGAGAATCCATCTCCACTATTGGGATTTCTCCCTCTCAAAGGTCCACTCCGCTAATGGGTCCTACCCTCACTCGGGGATGACGCATTCAATATGTTAATGGGTTATACCCCACTTCAAAATCCTACCAAGTTTGTGTTTGGTACGGAGTAGAAAAATTCGCGTAAAGTTTCCTTGAATCAATTGAAAAGTTACAACAAACTTATACTCCGACTACAAGGGAGGGAAGATGTTGAGTCTTGAATCTCCCCTTTGTTTAGTGCTGGGTTCTTCGTGTGGCGAGAGTGAATCTTGTTCTCCGTTGACCGGATGACCGTCGGGATCGTCAGGGATCTTCTCTTTGGCTGGTAGAAGGAGTAACACAGCTCTGTCTATCAAAACTCTCAAAGAGAAGGTAGGCAAAGGGCAACTTGAGCGCAGCAAGTTCTCTAAAGGGCTTTACTCTCTTTCTTTTCTCTCAGGGCTCTTTTCTCCTCCTCCGAAAATCCGACCCCTTCTTCATAGCGACGGGGCTATTTATAGAGGCTCCAGGGGTGAACGTGCCCCCTAAAAACGCTCCACAACGAGGGGCTGACCTCCCCGCTATGTGGGCGGCGACTGGCCCCATAACCAGGGCGGTTATAACCGAGACGCGGGTGTCGAGCCCACGCGCCTTGATGTTGAGACGCGGGTGTCGAGCCCACGCGCCTTGATGTTGAGACGCGGGTGTCGAGCCCACGCGCCTTGATGTTGAGACGCGGGTGTTGAGTCTTCGCGTCTAGAACTTGAAACTCTGCTTTTTAATGGCTTGTCTTTTAGTGATTTTTAGACAGCCTACAGAACCCCCTCTAAAGTTTTCGATATTTCGCAGTTAACTGGGACGGATTTCGAAATACTTTGGACTCTAGCTGAATTCGCCTTTATGACTGGACTGTTAATGCTCCGGGTTTGATCTTATTTGGAGTTGGTCTTCGTGAGTGTACTGTTGAACTCTTCGAGGCCACCAGAGTTGATCGTGTTGAGTGTCTAGATACACAGTCTAAACCTCCCCGATTGCTTTTAGTCTGTCATGGACGCGCTTTAAGCCAGGGCGATCGTCTGCTTGTGCCAGTGTACTGTTGAAACTGATTTGCAGAAGCAAGGACTGAGTGCCAGTTCTTTTTGAAGAGCAGAGATAGTACTGCTTTACAGACGCGACTTTCATGGGGTGCGCCTTTGAAAATGGAAAACGCGACTGGTATTCGATTGGGCAGACGCGATGCTAGGCCGGATTGGAAGGACGCGAATTTCGGAGAGACGCATCCTTTTAAGTAAGGACGCGACTATGGCTGTGCTGACGGGGCACGTCCATCAAAGAGGCGCGCTTGTTGAGTGCGAATCCGTGCCATGTCATGAGTGCACCGCCACTTGATCTGGGGAACCGTCGGGACATCACCTTTTGGCGCGCGGACTTCCCGGTTCATTAAATGATCTGTTCCACGCGTCAAGCGATGACTCGCTGTAGAGCTAATCGAGCCACGCGTCGCGTATCTTTGAAAATCTTTGTGCCTATAAATGGCAACAGTCAGAGAGGTATCTCTTCTTCTCCGAGCGCATCTGTTAGGGTTTTTAGAAAAAGGATTTTTGTTCATCACTTTTCATTTCTCCTTCATCGGATTCTTGATCACCAATGGCACCCAAGGCCAAGCCAACCGCATCATCCTCAAAGGCGGCCGTCGCCGAGGCCCAGAGGGGTGGTTCCTCCGCACATGAAGTCCTCTTCCCAGGTATAATGCCGCTTAGGCTTAACCTTCACCATTAATGGTGGAAGTTCATGGAACCCCTAAAAAAAATCTCTTTTTTTTTTGGAGGAGAACCGTCAACACAGAATATAAACCGTGTTTGATTCTCAGACGCGGTCTCTGACACGGTCTCTGAGTTGATAACCAAGGCGCGGGTTTGATGACCCGGTGCCAGTGAGTCCTGCATTTTGGATTCTTCACTTAGAATATTTCTAATTGTGAAGGGTTCGGACGCGGACTTGATCCTTGCGTTCTATGACATCAGGTGCTGATTTTTTTATGAATCTTGCACCTGAGCCCAAGTACTTAGAGATTTTTCATAAGTCTTGGTTTTCAAAACGCGGGCTTGATCCTGCGGGCCTCACATCTGGACGCGGATTTGCAGGTCTGGACGCGAATTTTGATAATTCCTGCGTCCAGTGTCTCTTCTGCGTCTGGACGCGGATTCTCAAGTCTAGACGGGAATTTTGATAATTTCTGCGTCCAGCATCTTTTCTGCGTCTGGACTATAGACACTTAACAGAAATTTTTTTTTTTGATAAGATGTCTGATCAAGTGTCTTTTTCTTTTGCAGTGCTACACTCTTCTGCCCCACTTTCCAAGAAGCGCCACTTTGGGCACGTAGGTGGCCCTGACCGTGATTTAATCTTTGCGCTGCAAAGGACTATACCTGTGACTGCTGACAGGTCGCAGGAGCGCAAGAAAAGGCTCTCCAATGTTGACATGACAACTCTTCGGGAGCTTTTGACTGACGCAGCATTCACAACGGATGCTCGCATTCCGCTGGAGAAGCCTGCCTTCTTCTTTGGAGACCATGTAGGCGATGGCGGCTATTCCATGTATGACGGAACTTATAAATGGCTCCGCCAGATAGGAGGTAGAAGATTCTTTCTTCCGGACATGGAGAGGATGTACCCGCTGTCTTATCTCCAGCACACGTCCATCCCTCGGAAGATGAAATGGGACCTTTCCCGGTATGTCCCTGAGATTACCCTTGGTGACTTAGGCTCCAAAAGGGTATACCGTCATGATAGTCATGATAGGGCGGTTCTCGGCCTGTTCCCCGGGTCGCTCAGGACTGAGCCCCCAGTTGGAGAAACACCAAAACTTGGCACCACTTTCCTCAACGCGTTCATGAAAGTGGAGGGTGATTTTCCGGTTGAGTTCCGTTCGCCCGGGTGGGTTCATTCCACCGAGAAGTATTGGTGGGGCAGGATGGTGAGCTTCGTCCTTACCGACCTTAGGGACTTGTTGGAGCAAACGGATCTGTACCAGGCAGTCAGGGCCGTACAGTATGGTATCCCGCCGAGTTCCCAAAACTTCTTCGGGGTCCTGGAGCGGTACAATCCTTTGACGGGGACATTCTTCACTCCAGTCGAAGAGATGGGCCTTGCCCTGCACGAGTTGCATGAGGTCTCGGGGCTGGCAACAGGGGACTCTCCCTATGAGGAATATGTCCCAACCACTGAGGAGCTCAACCTTATGAAGAAAGGGTTTCCTCAAGTGTACGAGACTTATTGGGAAGTGTTATGTCACTTCCACATTTGCGGTCAGGGAACTTCTTGAAGGTCGGGAGGAGTCAAGCAGCTGTCTTGGGCCAGCTACTTGTTTAATGGTATCAATAAGAAAGACTATCCGGTAACCCGACTGGCTCCCAGCTCCGACAAGGAGATTGACGACAGGATTACGGCTTCTGAAGGCTTCTACACCACGGTTTCGAACGAGGATGGTTTCGAGCCTGACATGGTTTTTGAAAGCTTTCATCATCAAGCCCGGATGCCTATCTCCGATCGAGCACTGTTGGCAGGCTTCTTAATGCTATGGTTGAAGCACTGTGTGGTGCCCACGCTGCCACATGAAGTCATTGTTGCCGATGTAGTGTACCCGGCGGTGCTCCTGGCCTATAGCAGTCCCATCGCCCTTCTTCCGGCCATGGCGGCTGGCATTCAAAGCGGGTTGCGGACGTTAACCCAGACTTTCTGCGAGGCAGGGAAGGCTGTCGATTCCCATGGCAAGCCGATTGTTGACTCAGAGGGGAAGCCGACAGTGAAGCGTCCCAACCCTCGGGTCGAGCTGCCCTACACGTACTTAATGGCTTGGTACGTGATGCACTGCCCCTCTCTGATGACGCCGGTGCCTTTGAGTGAGGGTTTTGTCCCCTTTGTACAGCGGCTGGAGGGTTCTGACTGGTGTAATACTTACATGTATTACGTTCGAAAGTGCATTCTGTCTGCTTCAAACTACCAGCTTAACCACTGCTTCTCTGAGATTCCTGGTGCATCTTTTGGGGAACTATATACTGACTCCGCAGGCCAAGATGATTTCACTAGGCTGTCAACGGGGATCTTCTGGTGGTTGATTAACATCCGGCCTGGGTATGTGCTTTTCCGGCAAGGGACTTCATGCACGATCGAGCCATATATGCCGAATCGCTTCGCCCGGCAGTTCGGCTATGATCAACTCTACGTTGGCAACCCCAATGCTCGACTCGCCTTCAGTGGGAACTTGTTCGAAGGTGCTCGGGCTTGGTACTATAGCGTGGCCGGAGGGACGGAAGCAACTTTTCGTCTACCTATCAAGGAGCCAAAGGGCCGCACAAGCTTCAGCTTCTGCACCTGGTACTTCCAGGTCAACCAGACAGCATCCTTTGTTCCGGAGTATTCATGCATTGAGAGTATCAATGCAAATTTTGAAGCAAGGTCGGGGTCTGGTAAACGCTCGCGAGGCGTCGAGCAGTATCTGAAGGCTCTGAGGGAAGTAGGGAGAGGGTCGAGGGAGGAGCCACGAGCAACAAAGTCTCGACAAGCAGTGAGTAAGCGTGCTCGAGGCTCTACTTCCACTGCTGACCCTGCCCCAAAGAAGGTCCGGAGAGACTTGACGTCTGCAGTTTCTCTATCCGAAGGCATCCCTTCTGGTGTTGAGGAACCGAGGGAAGAAGAGGCGGACGAGGATGATGCCCCCTTAGTCCATGCCCGGAGGTTGCGCAGCAGGGGCCCTAGGATTGTGAAGGAAGCGGAGCCTGCTGACGAACCAATCGCTGCTGACAAGGCCGAGCAGTTCGAAGTCGACATCATGAGCGGAGGTGATGTTGAGATTCCGGGGGTCTCATTTCAGCCCGGGTCTTCCTCAGCTCACGAAAGGAGAGATGAGGCACTGCAACCGGAGGTCGACATCATGAGTGATGTTGAGATTGCAGGAGTCTCAACTCAGCCCGGTTCTTTCCCTGCTCATGAAAGGAGAGATGAGGCACAGCAACCTGGGTCTCCAAGTGTGTTCGTCTCCAGTCCTCGGACAGTTGACCCCAGCCCTACCACTGGGGTAATTGGTGGCAAGGCTCCAGCTATCGAGGCCTCTCGCGTCGAACTGTCGTCTTCCTTATCCGCAGAGGGAAGCGATTTTGAGGATGAGGTTGATTATGGTGACGAACCCGCTCCTCCTGATCCGAGTAAATTCTCACACATCTCAGAGGAGGAAATACATGGGTGCGAGCCGTTGACGGCATCACCACCGGCGGCAGTTATTCCCGCTGAAGGTACTCTTTTTACCTTCTGACTTGATTTCCCTTTTCATTTTGAAGAGGAGGTTTTAACATTCTCCTTTTATGCTGCAGGGTTGGCCGAGGATATTGAGGCTGCAACCTCCTCGCATATCGAGGAGATGGTGCAAGAGTTGACCCAGCCGGAAGGAGTTGAGACTTCAGCCGCTGAGATGCCTCCAGAGAAGGCAACTACTGAAATCGGGGAGACTCCCACTCTGCAGGACGAGGAGGCAACCACCGAAGCCAGGGAGACTTCTACTCTGCAGGATTCGCCCAAGAATTCGACATCTCTGGACCTCCAACTTGGTAAGGAAGTTTTGATGTCTTGAATGTTTCTCTTCTCACCATTGTAGCTAATGTTGAGATAATTTGTAGAGAGAACTAAGGGGGCTCAGGTGGAGAGTCTGATGGTCAGTGCCCTTCCGGAAGGCCACACAGCTCAAGCCTCGGCCGAGGTTTCTGAGGAGGTCGAGCCCGCTACTCTGTCATCAGCTGTGGAGGTTCCTGCAGAGGTAGCACCCCCAGAAGCGCTAGTGGCTGCTCTTGCTCCTGCCATACCGGTGGTCAGTCTGACTCTTGCGCGAGAAGAGCCGGCTTACATCCCTCACCCTGTGATAGAAAGGGGGTCGGGGAGCACCTCGGGCGATAATACTATGGAGTTCCTAACACGCAAAATGGTGCAACAGTTCTTTGACTCGATGCGATCATGCATCGATTTCATCCTGTCTGGGGGTAGCTCCTTTGAATTCGCCCGAATGTTTCTCGGAAACTTGGCCGAGAATCATTAAGTTGGCCGGAGGCCCTTCGCTAGCCCAGGCGTGTCTGATGGTGGTGGAGCAGCTGGGACAAGACCTGAGAGAGCTTCGATCCCTGGAGGATGCCGGCTCATTCCACGAAGCCCAGGAAACTCTGAATAGGCTCCTTGCTGCTCAAGAACAGGAGCGACGGGAGGTGGAGGAGAAGATAACCGATAACACCCGTCTTCTTGAAGGTTTCCAGGCTGATCATCAAAGGCTAACAGTCGAGTCCAAGGAATCTGTCATGATCATACAGGCTGCAAAGCAGGCAATCCTTGACTCTCGGGCTGCGATAGCCAGGGCTGAGGCCATGATTGCTTTTAACGAACAGAAGCTTGCTACCTCTGAAAAGAGGTTAGCGGAGTTAGAGGCTGCTAAGGCGCAAGTTGAAGCAAACCTCTCTGTTCGTTCATCCGAGTTGGAATCCCTCTGTGTACAAGCGCAGGGATTTTTATCTGAGGCGGATCTACGGGCCCAAGCTCTCATGGAGGCTGAGAAGGCGCGTCAACATAAGATACATCGCCTTAGAGAGCAAATCCGTTCCTTGGAGAACCAGGACTTGTAGCCTTCCATTTTTTTTTGTAAAGAAAAGGACACTCTGTTTTACTAAGAGTGTTTGTATTAACTTTTATCAGATGTAATAAAAGTCTTTGGAGTTCTTGTTCCATCTTTATTGCCTTGCTGTAGATGAATTCAACTTCTCAAGTCTTCTTGATGAGACGCGGCATTGATTCATAGGAACCTAGGTAGAACCAAATTTTTCTGATGAGACGCAGCATCAAATCATAGAGAGAGACTCGGTCATCAGTTCTTAGACAGAACCAAGTCCTTTTGATGAGACATGGCATCAATTCATAGAGAGAAACGCGGGTTTAATTGACGCGAATCTGTTCTGCTAATGAAGACGCGACTCAAGTGGACGCGAAGGACGCTGTCTTTGAGTGTGACTCACTGGTCGCAGTCCTTAGGATGCAGCGCTGGGTCTTTTGACTAGGTGCGAACAACCATCACTACCCATGCATACACAGCTCCTCTGATGAAGACGCAGTTTGAGCGGACGCGAGGGACGCAGCCTTGCGTATTTTCCGACTAATCCCACAATGGCCTAAGTCTTTTGCTGAGTTAAGTGCTTTCCCTTAACATGGGCCCCGTTTGCTGAAGGGACGCAACTTTGGGTCACGCGAACATTCCTCTGGAATGTAGGTGGACGTCATTCAGTCTGGAAAGGGGACGCGGATTCCTGGACGCGGCTTTCTTATCTGCGTCTTGATGTAACTTCCTCGGCGTTAAATGCGTCCTGACTTAAAGATTTCATGAGATCTTTCAAGTCTTCACTGACGATTGGGAAACCGGGTCGTCTGTTGTTTCCCGAAGCAGTTGTCCACGCGTTGGTTCCTCATTGGACTCAGGCGTTAATGCCTTTTAATGCAAAACCGGCGCTGGCGGTTTAAGACCAGCGTCTGCGATGCTTCCCGAAGTAACGTTCCACGCGTCAGACTCCTATTGGACTTTGACGGTCGTGCGGTCATTAAGGCCGACGGTTTTGATTAATGAACCATTAATGACAGCTATCAGGGGCTGCCTATAAATAGGGGTTCCTTCTCTCCCTTTAATAGTCCATACTGTGTTCTTTTTGAGAGCGAGTGCTCTGAGAGTTTCTGCCTTCCCCCTTCAAAGGACTTTACCAGGGGTTTGCCTCCATGGATGAAGATGACCCAGAGCTTTCATGCTTCTGTTTGGTCTCTTCAGAAGATTACCACTGTCAAGTGATTTCAATAATAGAAAGTATCTCTCTGAACTCCTTTTATGTCCGCGCTTCGATGCAGAGAGTTACACTCTTAATAGAGGCCTCTGTGGGTACGCCGTTCTGATTTGCCATGACCTTTTTTAGTCCCAACCAATTCTGAACTTTAGTATATCTCTTAGAGAGATATCATCTGGACTTTCTTGCGAAGTCATGGTTGGTGCATTCCTCTTCTGGAATTTGCGCCATCGACTTAAGCTTCTCTGGACGCAAGTACAGAAGTCTTTGGCGCTTGGCGCTGGCTTTGCTCATGAAGCTCGCGTTTTATGGCCACTGACTTGGAGGAATTCCAACTCGGGTTGAAGGTTTCAGACCTGAATCTTGCAACTCCTGTTCCTCTAACAAAGAGATGGCAATTTTTGGAGTCTGATTCTCTGCGCGCCTTGTATCTTAAACGTGGATGTGGAATTAGGTCGCGTTTGAATTCTGTGTGTATCACAGTCTTGCTCGCGTCTGTTTCTGCCACCGCGGAAGTTTGACTCACTGCGTGGGTCATTCTCGCATCTGCAGTCTTCAGCCATAACCGCGTTTGTGACTTAGTTTTCTTCGCTGAAGTGTACTAAGTTCCAGATGTTTGGATTCCTTTGTTTATTCCTTGCAGGTAGGCTTGATCGTCCTTTTTCACGTTCACTGGACCCCTGGAAGAATATTTCGGCCGGCGAATTTGTTCGATGTTCGTCCACAAGGGAAGAAGTCATGGTCCTCGTCGTCTACAAGGGAAGAAGTCATGGCCCTTGTCGGGGACTTAACCCTCACCAAGATCTCTTTGAATGCGACGCACCAGTCATGCTTGCTGGCATGGCATGGTCAGAGTAAGGATGGCGGCGAGGGGGTTATGGTGGATATAGTGGTGGTTAGCATCCCCTTCCTCTCTCACCCCAGAAGTGACATCGAGGACTCTCCATGTCTGCTGGATGGCCTGCTGGGGAAAGAGATGCTCATGAATGAAGGGTTGCGGGCTTTCTGCTGCCACCGGACCTCAAGAACACCATTGCTCTTAGCTTAGTCAGCTAGGGCTCTTTCGATGTTTACATCATGCATCGTGGTGTAACCAGCTTCTGATCGTTGTCACAATGTCTGATTCTATTTTGGCGCCCCTCCAAACATCTTGCACTTGGAATCAGATGCGGCTTCAAGGAGTGAGTACGGCCTCTGAGAGAGAAAGGGACTTCTTTGTACTCCTTAAATGTAACACTCAATCTTACTGTATAAGAGAGCGTTTTGTATCACTTTCATGTATCACTTTCATATGCCTGGATATAAATAAAAGTGACATTTTTTTTTCTTTTTGTCTCTTCTATTGTCTTGAACCTTTTGTCTTCAGTTAGACGCATAGAAGCAGAAAATCTTTGACTTTGTCAAAATTATGATGATAATCTTAATAAGTCAAATTTTGTAGGGAAGGATCTTTACTGTCAGAGGTGTAATATTAACTTGACAATAAATAGGATAATTTTGTGGACCTGTCAATCTATAAAGGAGAATGACAAGTGAAACTCGTACCCCAGGAAAAATGGGCCTTTTTCAAGATTAAGCTCAGCTGGGGATTTGAAGGAAAACACTGTTAATGGTGTAGTATTAACCTAACAATGTGTTTAGGTAAACTTGTTATTCTATTGAAGAGAGTAACAAGTGAGACTAGACTCGCAGGGAATCTAGGAAAATCTTTACCGTTAGAGGTGTGATATTCACTTAACGGGTTGAAAGTTATCTTGCCAGAAGTGTGATGTTAACTTGACAAGAATGTGAATCAGAGGTGTGATATTAACTTGACTCAGAAGCATTTCAGCTTTCGTTTGGGAAAACTGAAAGTGTCACTGACATAGGTGTGATTTTTAACTTGCCAGTGAGGGTAATGCTAGAGGTGTAATGTTGAACTTGGCATTGGTCATCTCAACTCCTATATGGAAGTTCGAGGGAAATTCATTGTCATAGGTGTATTGTTGAACTTTAACAATGACTTAGATGCTAGAGGTGTAGTGTTATCATTCATTTCAGCTTCGATATGGAAGTCTGAAGGAAAGCGACTGTCAGAGGTTTAATATTAACTTGACAACAACTTGATTACTGTTAGAAGTGTAATGTTGAACTTAACAGTAATTTGTCAGAGGTGTGATGTTAACTTGACAAGAATTAATTTGCGATACGAGCAATTTTGAGGACTTGTCATTCTATTGATGAGAATTGACAAGTGGAGTTTGGAATGTCAGAGGTATAGTGTTAACTTGACAACAACTGTATTTTGTAGACCCACCATTCTGTGAATGAGAATTGGTAAGGGATTTTGGAGGGGAGAGTGGAGTCAAGTCCACTTAGGATTTTTAGCAAACCCTCAGCTATTAACGGATTTGAGGTGCCTTTACCAACTACCGTTTGAGTTGGGCTAGCCATGCTATTCCCCTCAGCATGATGAGTTGTCGAAGACTTATGTTGAGCTTAAAAGCCAACATTTTCCTCTATCCTTAGCCGTCGGAGGCGTCGGATGTCTGATCAGAGGTGTACTTTTAACTTGATCAGCGGAAGAATACCATTTAAGGATAGTATTTCTTCAAGAACCTGCCATTGATAGGCATCATGAGTGTATCGCCATTTGAAGTTATGAGGCGATACGATCCATTTGAGTAGACTGACTCTACTACGAATGGTCCTTCCCATTTGGGTTAGAATTTACCTTTTGTCTTGTGCGTCATCACCATGGGTCTTCTGACGGCTAAGACTAGGTCGCCTTTCTTGAAAGTTCGCACTTTAACTTTCTTGTTGAAGGCTCTGGTAATTCGAGCTTGGTAAAGCTCGATTTGTTGTTGAGCCTGCAAACGCTTATCGTCTAAGGCCTCCAATTCCTAGAGTCGCTGTCGATGCTTCTCCTCGGTTGTCATCTCCGCTGTCAAGGCGACGCGTAGAGATGGAATTTGGATTTCCAGTGGAAGCACGGCTTCACACCCATATACCAAAGAAAATGGCGTGGCTTTAGTTGGGGTTCGCACAGTTGTGCGGTAAGCCCATAAGCATTCACCCAACTTGTCGTCCCAGTCTCGTTGACTTTTCGAGACGAACTTCTTGAGAAGCTTGCCAATAGTCTTGTTGAAAGCTTCTGTGAGGCCGTTAGCGGCAGGATAGTATGCCGTTGAGGACACACTCTGGATTCTGAACTTAGCGCAGAATCTCTGGAATGCCTGGCTGATGAACTGGGATCCATTGTCATGGACAATTTGCCGAGGTACACCAAAACGGTAAATAACGTGATGTTTCACAAACTTGATCACGTTAGACGATTTTACCTCCTTCAGAGGAATAGCTTCAGCCCATTTAGAGAAATAATCGGTTATTGCCAAAATAAACCGATGTCCTTTTGATGATGGTGGGCTGATAGGGCCAACCACGTCCATTCCCCACATTTCAAATGGCCAGGTAGAGGTCGTAGAGTGGAGGTACCCTGGTGCTTGATGGATAAAATCGCCGTGTACTTGGTAGGCATGACATCTTTTGGTATAAGTGATGGCATCGGCAATCATCTTGGGCCAGTAGTAACCCAATCTTTGGAGTCGATGTGCCAGTTTTGGGCCAGGTTGGTGGGCTCCACACATGCCGTCGTGGGCTTCTTTCAATACCCCTTAAGCCTCGCTTGGTGAGAGGCACCGGAGCAAGATCCCGTCATGCGATCGACGATACAATGTTCGTGTAATCGCATTGTAGTAAAATTTAGGGGCTTTCCTTCGAACGGCAGCCGCTTTCTTGGCGTCCTCAGGCAGGATGCCATACAAGACATAGTCGATATAGGGGAATCGCCAGTCTTTAAGCTCTGACCCGGTTGACAATTCCAGTGCTTCTTTGCCTTGATACTCTCCCTTTGACTCCAGATAGTCTTCGAGGGCAGTTCTCGGGCAATACAGGTCGTGGCTGTAGACGAATACCTTCTCCATTGCTCCAGCTGGAAGAGCTAAGGAGGCCGCGAGGGATGCGAGTGCATCCGCGTGCGCATTTTGCCTGCGCGGTACATGGTCAATATAGAAGTTTGTGAACCTCTCGGCCATGTGGATAGTTGCGTTGTAGTAGGGTACTAGGTCCTCATGTCTGACTTCGTACTCCCCGCGAACTTGGCTAACAATGAGTTTGGAGTCACCGTATGCCTCGAGATTTTTAACGCCAATCTCATCGGCGAGCTGCATCCCAATCAAAAGAGCGTTGTATTCTGCTACATTGTTGGAGCAAGGCTCAGTTAGCGAGACAGCTCGAGGAATCACATAGTTCTGTGGCGAGACGAGTACTACTCCTACCCCCGCTACGATCCTTTTAGGCTTGTTCTGGATGCACCGTCAAAGAAGAGTTGCCACACTTGACTTTTGAACGATGTCTGAGTTAGGCAGGCTTCAGCGACCTCATCTGGGAGATCGTCGTAAAGTTTGGTTGCCCTCGATCTGGATGCTCAGCCAGGAAATCCGCCACCGCTTGTCCTTTAATGGCCTTCTGTGGTAAAAAGTACATTTCATATTGAGATAACAATATGGCCCATTTTGCCAGTCGGCCATTTAGCGATGAAGGTTTTGTCATGAGTAACCTCAAGGGGTTGACTTTTGATATGACATTTATGGTTTGGCCCGCCAGGTAGTGTCGCATTTTCTGAATGGCAAACACCAGTGCCAAACATTCCTTCTCGATCGGGTTGTACCGATGTTCGGCTCCGATCATTGTTCTACTCAGATAGTAGATCGCTTGCTCTCGTCCTTGGTCATCATGCTGAGCTAGTAGAGCTCTCAAAGAATGATCCATTGTCCGGACGTATACCAGGAAAGGTTTTCTGGATATCGGAGCTGCAAGGACTGGTGGTTGGGTGAGGTATTACTTGATTTCCTCAAATGCTTGTTGACAAGCGTCGTCCCAAATGAACGAGACACCCTTCTTCATTAGCTTAGTGAAGGGTTGGCATCTTCCGGAGAGGTTTGAGATGAACCTACGGATGTACGCCAATCGTCCTTGCAATCCCCTGAGTTCCTTGAGATTTCTCGGAGGTTGCATTTCCCGGATAGCGCGAACCTTTTCTGGGTCCAGATGAATTCCCATGGAAGTTACAACAAATCCTAGGAATTTGCCACTGGCCACCCCCAGGAAGGATTTGGTTGGGTTCATCTTCAACTGATGAGCTCACATGATGTCAAAAACCACCTTCAGGTCAGCTATGTGATCGTCCTTAGCGCGACTTTTCACCGCGATGTCGTCAACATAACACCCCACCGTTTTGCGTATTTGCTGATGGAAAATGGCATTCATGGCCCTCTGATAGGTTGCCCCCGTATTCTTTAGTCCGAAGGGCATGACGGTGTAGCAGTAAACCCCCAATGGTGTCCTGAAGGAGGTGTGCTTTTTCATCGTCAGGATACAACTTGATTTGATTGTATCCTGAGAACCCGTCCATGAAGGACATTCGTTCGAATCCACATGTATTGTCAATCATGACATCTGTGATTGGCAAGGGGAATTCGTTTTTGGGGCAAGCCTCGTTTAGATCACGGAAGTCGATGCAGATCCGGATCTTCCCGTTCTTCTTGGCAACTGGGACAATGTTGGCTACCCAGTCGGGATGTTGTTCTTCCCAGATGAAGCTAGAATCAATAAGTTTTCTGACTTCTGATTGAATTGCCTCCATTATTTCTGGACGGAACCGTCGCTGCTGTTGTTTGACGGGTTTTGCGTCCGGATTGATGTTGAGGCGGTGCATAGCCACTTGAGGATCAAGTCCAGGCATGTCCTCGTAATTCCAGGCGAAGACGTCTATATACTCTTGTACAAGAGATATTAGATCCTTCTTCTCCGAAGGCGACAGGCCGTCACTTATGAAGATGGGCTTAGGATTGGCCTCATCTCCTAGATTGACTTGAACAACCTTGTCTTCTGTGGGTGGCTCGCGCTGTTCAAAGCGGGTATCCCAAAGAGTATTTAAATGTTTGATCCAAGGATATGTATCAGATTGGATCATTTCTTCATCTCCATCTTCCAGGTGGCTTGTTGAAACCATGTTCACTGAAAGTTCTCTGAAGATGTTGCCGACACTGACATCCGACTCCCACGATGACGTGCCTGAAGAGTAATTATGACCTGATGGCCCTCCAGAATCAAAGGCTAATGGGATCGGAGTCGATACATAGCCCAACCCCCGGCGCGTCCGATGATAATAATCGGGGGCTTTGCCTTTCGGCACAAAGGATCGAAGTAGCGTTCTCCTTCCTTTGCCGAAGTTCAACCCGGGTCTGCTGGTTAGGTCATATCCCATGTTTTTCATCATTCTAAGTGTCTTTGGCTCATAATGACCGAACTGAGGGGATTCCTGCTCGCTTTCTGATTCTTCATGATTCATTAGCTCGGAGTCAATTCGTCCGAAAAGAATCGGTCTTTGGCCCTCCCTTCTCGCTGGAACCATGAGTATTGATTGTTGTGCATCGTCGACATTTCGACATGTTTCAAAGGATGATTTCACTGGTACGTGCAACGATGTCAAGGCATCCATTGCCGACCAGAGATCGTTATCCACGTCGGTACTAGTGTCTGACGGCACTGAATCAGAAGCAAACACAGAAAAATACGCTAAATCCAGTTCTTCATTAATGTACCAACCGCCTACATCATCAGCGGGGGTATTATCAACATCGGGCTTACTAATGCCCGTTACAGGTGGATCTAGCTCCTACGCACACTCATCTTCCTCCAGCTATGTGTCGGCTTCATTGCCAGAGTCTGGTTCTTCCAGTTGCGCGACTTCATCCGTCTCCACAGGATCTTGGTACAGTAAGGAGTCTGTGAAATAATTCTCGACCCCTTTGAATGGATGCCTTTCGGCAATCAACGTCTGCACTTTTCCACCCTCGTCAATGTATTTCGTGACTTGATGGAGAGTGGAGGGAACGATGGAGTTGCGGTGAATCCAAGGTCGTCCTAGCAATAGATTATAGGAAGTGTCAGCGTCGATGACGTAACATGTCACTTCCGTCTTCAGATCTCCGATCCGGCATTTGAGCTTAACCTTCCCCATCGGACGGGTACATTGGCATTGAACCCATAAATGGTCGTCTGGGTAGGGCTCAAACGGTGAGTGGGAATCCCAAGATGCTGCATAACTCTACGAGGCATGATGCTCAATGCAGACCCGGGATCTACCTGGATGCGATTCACTTCGGATGATCCAATATACCCTGTGAAGTACAGGGGTCGATCATGCTTCCCTTTAACCTGCATATCCTCTACCGTGAAGGTGATGCAGGGGGTATTCTGGGAGGTGTGGAGACAATTCTCTACATCTTCCTCCTTTGGCACCTGGGTCATGAAGACCTCAGCATTTGCCAGAGCTTCTTGCAGAGCTTCTCTAGTCGACTTTGATAGTCTAAGAAGTTCATACAAGGTAATCCGCGCCGGGATGTTGGCCAATTGAGCCAGGACATCAAAGCGGTAAGGCGTCGTAAATCCTTCCGTGATGCCCTTCTGAAGGGTTCGAGAAAATCGAGTCTCCTTCTGTTTCTCCACGGGTTGTCTTGTGGAGGGCTTGGTTGGCTCTGCAGTTGGTTGTGGAGGGGTTGCCGCCGTTTCGCCATACTGCTTCAAGTAGGGCTTTCCTGAGCGGGTTCCCGTCATCGGTTGGTTGGCTCCGCGGCCAAGACTATTGTTTCCTCGTCGGAATCGGTTAACGAGGGAACATCAGTCTCGGCTTCTCGAGAGGAGGCACACACCACATTGCAGGATGAAGCCTTTGCCTTGCCTTTGGATTTCCTGTTGGTCACAGTAGTCCATTGCCGTTCATTGACAAGGTCAGGGTGGACCCACATGATTTCCCCTTGAGGTGTGGGGACAGGTACCAAGCCTTTCTCTTGCTGCTAGTGAGGGTCTGTGTTGACCACTCTCAGCTCTCATCTTGGGATAGGGACTACTCCAGAGGGTGTCGGAGGTTGTCTTCCGAACTGGAGAACTGACGTCACATTGGCCGTCACCTTCTTCTGCTCTGGTCGGAGCTTTAACACCTCCACGTCAATCAGAGCTTGAAGGATGTCCTTGAAGACGTAGCAGCTTTTGATAGGGTGCCCCAGCATCCTGTGGTACAAGCAATAGGTGGGATTGTCGGTCTTGCCGACCTCCTCGGGGCGCCTAGCTTCAGGGAGCTTCAGTCGGTTACTCTTGTTGAGTAGTTTAAAGAGTGAATCGACATGTTCCTCCTTGAAGGAATATTGCTTGTTGGCCCGTGGTTGGCTTGAAGAGCCACCTCCCTTGACCAGTTGAGGTTTAGCAGGAGGTTTGGTCTCTGCTGCCAAGTTATCCTTCCGCTTTGTTTGGAGGGATGTGTCTGGCGCACGCTTTGTCGACCTTTCCGGCCTGGGCTTACCTTCCTCCGCTCTGACGCGGGCGACAATCTCCTCAGCCTGTTCACCTTGTTGGACTAATTACTTCCAGGTGCGGCTTTCAGCAACTCCTATTTGAGCAAGGAGTAAGGTTTGGAGATTGTGGCGGCATGTTTCCACCAGTGTGGTCTGGGTCATGCCGCTCGGACATCGGAGTGCCACGTTCCGAAATCTTTCCACGAAAGACTTGACGGACTCTCCCTTTCGCTGTTTAGTAGCCAAAAGGGTGGGCATCGTGACTTCCGAGTCATCCTCGAAGAAGCGCGTTAAGAAAAGCTTCTCCAAATCGCCCCAGTTCTTGATAGAACCTTCTGGGAGCTTCATGAACCATTCAAAGGCCAGCCCTTTCAGGGTGCCGATGAACAGACGAGCCAGGAAGGCGTCGTTATCTACTACATTCCCGGTTTGGAATTTAAAGTAGTAGATGTGTTAGTTGGGTGATCCTTTCCCATCGAATGCTTGAAGGGTTGGAGCCTTGAACTTGGATGGGTATGGAACCAAGTCCCATTCAGCAGGATAGGGTCGGACCACCCCAGCTTCTTGGAGGCCTTTACGGTTGGTAAGGGCCTCGAGGCGTTGCTCCAATTGACTCATTCTTTTAGCATGAGCCTTTTCCTGGTCTTGGTCGCCCTTTACTTGCGACGAGGATTTGGACGAACTAGAAGTAGATCGCTGCCTCTCCTCAGAAGGTTCGGAAGATGAGCTTTCTCCCTTTCTCCCTTTGCCCTTCGTCTTTTTAGGTGGAGACTTCCTCCTGTCTTCGAGCAACTGTGCAAGCATCTGCTTGAGGGAGTCGATAGATTCCTGCTGAGAAAGAATCATATCCATTTGTGCCTTCTGGATTTGTTCTAAACGTCTAGCCGTTTCCTCAGGAGTGCCTATCATGTAGGCGGAGGCCTCCTTCTCAACGGAAGAGTTTGAAGCCCGTGATTCCACTACGGCGGAGTGAGAATCATTCACTTTAATGCCATGGGCTAAGGCATTATAATCAATCGGGGGAATGGCCCCAGTCCGGGTGCGAGTGTGTTGATACACCCCTTCCGGTTCAGAGTCAGACTCATCCGAGCTGACTGCAGGTTATTTTCCCTTACTCCTGCTTGTCATATTCGCAGTGAACTCCAGGTACTCAATGTCAGAGAAGGTTCTCCTTCTGTGGGAGCGCCTTCTTTTGGCTGACGGGGGAATCAGGGTCAGCTGTCTAACTAAAGACTACTGGTGCACACCTGAACCACAATGGCATTCGGAGAGCATAGAGATGAGCCGTTGGCAGCAACATGATGAAGTGACCTGATTGGCACTTCTTTTCTTCGTCAAGTAATCCCTCAGATCCACGGGAGGGGGATCGAAGAGATTAACCTCGCAACATCGAAGACGGGAGGCATCCATGTGCTGTACAGCCTGGACGCGGGTTTCAGGGACGCGATTTTCACGCCACGGCTGTAAGACTCGCGTCTGGCGTCTCTGTTGGGACGAGACGCGATTACCGCGCTGCGGCTCGGCGCGTCGGGGTAGAGACGTTTGAGAGAGGATGGGCTGCCGGGCCCCACGCTTATGGGCGCGTGCCTCTCGCGCTTGACGAGGCGCAGAGGCTTCACCTTGGCATTTGGTGAGTTGGTCGTCAGAGGACCTATCTTGAGGAGTCTCGCGTTTGGGCCGCCAAACGCGGACTTCTCGTCCTGGACGTGGCGCGGGCAAGGCGCCAGGTTGTACGTCGCGTCCAGCCTCAGTCGGACAACCAGAGGTTCCAACTTGTAGCTGACGCGCACGTCTCCTCTAATGACGCTCGGCATTTCGGTTGCGTCGTGGAGGTGGAGAGAGACCAACGACGACCTGATGCTGGACACCAGAGATTTGGACCACGCGGGTCTCCTGAGAGACATTGACGCGTGTGTTCAGTGCTGCGCGGTTGATCGCAGCAGCAGTTGTGCCTGAGATCACGCGGGCCTTCTGAGAGGTGTTGGCGCGTGTATCTTGCTTGGCACAGTTGGCAGCAGCAGCGCCCGAGAGAGCTTCAGATCGGGCTTCGGGGGCATTCTCTGTCGAGACCCTGCGGCAGACGCGGGTCCTGGGGCTCTTGGAGCCGGAAGAGAGAAACTCTTCATACTTTGCCTGGTCGAACTCGACAACGAGCGATTCGACCATCTTTCCCTCACGAAGGACGTCATCCTGCGCCACGATTTGCTCATCAGTGACAAATGAAGTCCCCAGCGGAGTCGCCATCTCTTGTTTGGTACGGAGTAGAAAAATTCGCGTAAAGTTTCCTTGAATCAATTGCAAAGTTACAACAAACTTATACTCCGACTACAAGGGAGGGAAGATGTTGAGTCTTGAATCTCCCCTTTATTTAGTGCTGGGTTCTTCGTGTGGCGATGGAGAGTGAATCTTGTTCTCCGTTGACCGGATAACCATCAAGATTGTCAGGGATCTTCTCTTTGGCTGGTAGAAGGAGTAACACAGCTCTGTCTACCAAAACTCTCAAAGAGAAGGTAGGCAAAGGGCAACTTGAGCGCAGCAAGTTCTCTGAAGGGCTTTGCTCTCTTTCTTTTCTCTCAGGGCTCTTTTCTCCTCCTCCGAAAATCCGACCCCTTCTTCATAGCGACGGGGCTATTTATAGAGGCTCCAGGGGTGAACGTGCCCCCTAAAAACGCTCCACAACGAGGGGCTGACCTCCCCGCTATGTGGGCGGCGACTGGCCCCATAACCAGGGCGGTTATAATCGAGACGCGGGTGTCGAGCCCACGCGCCTTGATGTTGAGACGCGGGTGTCGAGCCCACGCGCCTTGATGTTGAGACGCGGGTGTCGAGCCTACGCGCCTTGATGTTGAGACGCGGGTGTCGAGTCTTCACGTCTAGAACTTGAAACTCTGCTTTTTAATGGCTTGTCTTTTAGTGATTTTTAGACAGCCTACAGTTTGCATGTATCAGTGATGAGATTACCTCCACTCAGAGACAACATCGCAGGCCTTCCAAAACACTACAAACCAACCGACCCTACCAGAGATATAGACTAAACCGTCCAAAAGGTATGATCATCTAGGTATTACCAAACACAAATCACTTTTATTCTAATAACATAGTCTTTGCATATACCTGCATGTACTATTTGTCTCGGATTAACATGGATTTGTATATTTCACCTATAAATGCACGAGGCATAAGGTATATACATGAAAGTGTTCTTATTTGGATTATTCCCTTGACGTACCTGTCTCGTGCGATTAGAAGCCAAGTATACATAATTTTGTTAATCCACATTGTTATGCTTATATTGATTTTCATTACATTTATCGTGCTCCATGGTATGCTTGTGTGTGCATCCTCCCTGCCCCGCTGTTGGGAGTGTCCACTATCAAATCCAAAATTCTTGTACGTCCCGTTGTAGAAGTGTCCCCAACTCAAAGTCGGCAACGCAAGCATCAGTCTACGGTCTCCCTCTCGGTTAGCCTACGGGAGATCGAAACACTCTATTGTGAGAGTATACCCCACTCGGATCCCTACTCTGCAATAGACATTTTCTCTTCTCAGAGCCCTTCGAAGTTTGTAGGTACTATCTATGGGACTACACCCACTCAAAAATAACACCTCGGGCTCGTCAAACCATTTCATATCCAATCAACCATACCAGAGATAAAGATCGACACTCCAAAGAGGCATGGTCATATTAATTCCAAAAAATCCAACAGTAAAACCAAACCAGGCAAGATCTAGACATCCATTTCAATTTCATACACACACACACATATTTCTATTCTGAAAATCTTTCCATTCCGAATACATTCTATTAAATATATTTGATTACATCTAACAAGAGTAATACAAATCCCTTTTACATATATGTGTTTACTTTTTTTAAAAATAAATATAGATGATCCAGACCTAAACACTCTGGTCTGCCACCATTAATAGACCCCTAATGCTGAACAACAAAGATTTTATTATCGGAGAATGTCTCTCGAGAGCAGTCATGCACCTTCATTTGTGCCATGGCTCCTGAACAAGTAAATCCAAGGCATTTACCTTCGAACTTTGAGAGCATGTTCTTCGGAGAACATCCGCTAGAAGAAACTGCCTCATTGCTCGCGCCACTACTCAAAGATCCCAAAACCAGAGAAGAGAAAACTTGGAGGTTTCTCCACTAAAATGAAGGTCCCTTTGATGGAAACACCTCCTCACTGCTCCCCACGACTCCAAGATAACCAGACTGATACCACCATCTCCTCTGTATTGTGAGAAGGATGAGGGTTCCCAGGAAGCCTTCCAGGAGAGCAACAATGACACCGCAGGGGACAGACTGTGACAAGACACGCAAGAAGGTGATGGTATCACATCCCCTCCAAGGTGTTCTGAGTAAGATTTGAGCTCTACTATGAGAAGCAATTCACCAGCATACTTAGCTGATGAGCTTCCTTTCCTCCTTTCTCATACACACTATTAGGAAAGAGACTCTGAACCTCAAGATCAAACCTTGCCCCCTAAAAATGAGCAACTCAAAATCAGATCATCGGATCCAGTGGGAGTTGGACTCCCACCTGTCGCTCCCGATGGCATCACCCGGCCATAATGACTAATGCGCCATAACAGTCACTTCACTATGACTAATGTAACACACCTTCTAGACTTTCAGAAGAGAGATCCCGGTTATCATATCCTCATCTTCTTCCCTCTCTATTTACTTCCTCCATTTGATGAAAAGAGGATAGGATGACATGGCGGTACAGGGAAATATATTATGATTTTAAAGCAAGAGTTTTTTGAAGAAGATGAAAGATGATTTACTCTCACAGATCTCTCTCCTTTTATAAATGGACGAGAAGCCCAATAGCCACCAATTCAAATTCTCAATCCCTAAAAAATTGGCTCACGATCTTGAGATTTTCGGTCAACAGAATCGACAGAAGATCAACCGTCGCTACCATAACATAAGCCATAAATTCCCTGTCATAATGATGCCAAAATTCGAAGAGATGCACGACTCAGCCTTTTACAAGATCCAATTGCCCAATGTGACAACTGTCGGTCAGTTCTGCAACCATTATTTAATTCCAGAAGATCCGCAGAAATCTGAAGAGATCTATTGTACAATTCTCTTCCTGCAAGCGTCAATATAAGTTTAAGGCATTAAAGACTCCTTCCAACCAACTTCACTTCCCTGACTTGTCTTCCGCAGGCTCCGACAAGCGGGAAAGCGGGGGCATCTATAGTGGTGATTGAGGTGAAATCTACATAGAAAAATAAAGTTTAGAATTAAGATTGAGATATGCTAAGGTTCCTCAATACTACCGCTATAGCAAGTGGCTATGCGGGCCGTGATCCACAAAAGAGACTGTGATGCAAGCGTTTTAGTATTTTTTTTAAGTTTACCAAAAATCGGTTAAATAGTTTCTTCTTAGTTTGAAATAAAAGAAAAGAAAAGAGTTCTAAGTTAGGAAGAGAAAAATCAAAGAAATAAGGAGAAAATGTTGGTATTTTTTTTTAAGAAAAGTACTAAGTTAAAAGAAAAAGAATAAAAAGAATAAAAGAAGCGTTGTTTTTAAAGTTGTTTTAGAAATAAGAAATAAAAAGAAAGAAAGAACATAAAGTTACTTTCCTCTTTAGTTGATTACAGTACCATGGATCATTGGCAACAATTTACCTTGAGTTAGAGGCGATCAGCGCATAGCTCATAAGAGTTGATTCGAGTCCCATTCACATTACATCATCAAAATGAAATAAACATGAAATGATACAGATTGAAACTAAGAACCCATCATCATGAGCTATCGGTGGCACTCACAAAGGCAAGGCTTTTCTGATGCTATTTGACTCACTTGAATTGCAATCGATGCCAAAAAAAGTAAAGTACAAACAAGAAGGAAAAAAAGTAAACTTTGATTAAATTGAAAAATGATAAAAAAAAATGAAGAAAATTATATTCAATGTCACTCTAAATATCTTCCTCTCTTTCTCTCATGAATCTCTTCTCTAATCTAAGTTTATAATAAATAGAAAATTACATAAACATAAAAAGAAAAATCCTAAGTTAAAATAAAAGTAAAACCTAGCCTAAACTCTATGCCTCTCTACATCCCTTTGCCTTCTGCCTTTAGTTGTTTTTATAGGAGAAGATGAATGTGGGAATACGTATGAAGATATGAGCAAAATTGCCCCTGCAGCAGACTCAAGATTGTTGCGAAAACTCCAGAGTTTTTGTGGCAGTTTTTGGACCGTTGGATCAGCGCTTTGAGCGCATGGATCCCCTCTTATAGACACATCATGATCTTCATTGTTTTTCAGTTTGAGCTCTGGATTTGGAAATAACCTCGTTGATCTTCAAGCTAACCAAATAGATCCATATAAATCTGATTTAATTGGTAGTTATTTGATTTTATCTTCTTTCCCTTCATTAATAATCACCTACACAAATTAGACATTAAGACAGATAAATAGCAGAGTTTATTATAAGATAAATGTAAGAATGTAATATTAGATTATGCAATGTATGTGTATAATCATACCCCACACATATCTTTGCTCCACCTTGAGCAAAATAAGAAAAGTAGATGTTAGTTACTTTCACAGGTTACACGACTTCATTGAGTATGTGCAGCAAGCTTTTAAACTTCTAGGTTATCCCTAGAAGAGACTCTCCTGAGGGTTTTCAGTGAATTACGCTCACAAAATCCATAAAAGAAGAGAAACAAAGTGTTAGTATTTTTGAAAAAAATGCATTTTGAAAGAGAGAGAAACTATTTGAAGTATTCTTGAAAAAAATCAAGCAACCTATAGGTCCCAGGGTCACCAAACTATTCATTCCTAAACTTAATCTCTATTCAAAAACTTGTTATCAATTAAGGTAATGATTAAAATTGAATTTCTCATCTAGTCTATTATTTTACCCTAAACCATATGCACTTTTGCGATCATGAATGTTTTGAATATGGATTCTTCAACTCTAACTCTTATGTCTTTTTTACATTTTATAGCGGTAAAATCTCTTAGTTCTATTAAGCTTTCTAATTTACCCATATAACGAACCTTAGGTTGATGACTCTCAAACCAGACGGTCTTACGACATTGAGTAAGAAAACACCCCAAAGACTTAAGCACTCGAGCAAACAAGACCACAAAACTAAGGA
This sequence comes from Agave tequilana, assembly GCA_038442645.1. Classification (NCBI taxonomy): domain Eukaryota; kingdom Viridiplantae; phylum Streptophyta; class Magnoliopsida; order Asparagales; family Asparagaceae; genus Agave; species Agave tequilana. The sequence continues at coordinate 31,413 of JAVJIF010016933.1, read as the reverse complement.
TTTAATTTGTAATATGGACCATTTTTAGGCGGAATACTTATGTTTTATGAGACAAAAATTCTTAGCTTAATTAGAGAATTTTTTAATAAACAAATAAATATTTTTTAAGGCATAAGAATCTTTGTTTTTGAACCCTAAGTGTGTAAGTGTATAAATAATGCATATTTCATTAAGGTAAAAATCAAGACTAAATTATTTTTCAATATTTCTTCCTAATCCTAGAAATCAAATAAATTATCTTATTTTGACCAAGTATAAGAAATCCTAATTATCATTCCCCTATTCCTTAAGATTAACTTAATTTCTTACAAAAATAGGTAAAAATATTGTTTTCCTTTTCAAAAAGTTTTAAAGAAAAGAATATATTTTTTATTTAATTTAAAAATAAAAGCAAACCTATGTTAGTAAACCCTCCCCCCACACCTATCTCATGCATTGTCCTTATATATGAATGAATGCATATATGCATGAAAAGAGAAATGAAAGGAAAAATATTATGTCAAGATGGTGGTCCCGGTGGTAGTCGGATTGGTATAAGCATTGCTGCCTAATCTAAATAATGTGGTGGTTAGTGGAACCCACTTTCAATCTCTTTTCTATTTATATTGTTATTATCCACAATTTGATTAGGATCATACAAGATCCTATCATGATACTCATCCTGGTTAAATGGCCAACCTTCCAAAATCATCTTGGAATCATAATGTTCAACATCTTGGTTCAACAATGGAATGTGACTTAGCGAAGTGATTGATTTGGGCTTAAGAATGAAAGGAACATGAACCAATACTAACTCAAAAATATGCCTGAAATCAAGTTTAGGTTCATGAGACGAGTTTGGTTCAATAGTTGGGTCAAATCAAAGAATTGAAGTTCACATTCATTATCTATCACTGGAATATGACTTTGCAAGTTTGGTGATTCAAGTTCAAGATTTATGGGTACGAGAATTAATGTTAACTTGAGAATGTGGTCCAAATCGGTTAAGGGTACAGAAGTCAACATAGATTCAAAAACTGGAACAAAATCACAAAGTTGGGAATTGGGGTCTTCAATTTTATTGAAGTGAAAACTTACCAATTTGTCAAGGGTTTGGGATTGGTCAAGTTTAAGATGTTGTGGTGAAATTGAATCTTGGTTTACAAAACAACATGACTCTTGGGCTAGATAAATAGGGTTAGAGATATTATGTTTGGTCAAATATTAATAAGGGAGAGTTTTCTGATTCCTATAAGTGTTGACCAATTGACTCATTGTGCCTCTAACCTATCAATAGACTGGATAAAATCATTTTGGGATTGAATCATGTATTTCATACTCTTTTCTAAGTCAGTTGGTTCTTCTTGAAAAGATGAGTATGAAAGTTGTTTTGAAAATTTTGTTGAAATTGTGAGTCCATCAGATTTTGATTTTGTTGCTCAGACTCATGCAAGTCTTCTAAACTTTTTTTTTAACTCAAATTTTTCTTCAATTGGTTGCTCTAGAAAAGGAGTATATAAAGCAAAATTTGAGAAAGATTGTGGACAAGATGGTTGACCATATGACTCGGGGGAGGTGAATCCCTACTGACTCGATGAAGAGTGGAGATGGTTGTTCCAATTTTGTACATAATACTGGGGTTGGCGAGTATGTTTAGTCGGATAAAACTAACCCGACATACTTGGTTAGTTAAAGTTTAAAATGCCGTGTTGGTGATATCCAAGTCAAAAGAGGTCTGGTTGAAATATGGATGTATATTTGCATGGACAAAATTATAATTATGATACATATCACATAAAAGACAAATCAAATCAAACAAACAAATAAATAAATAAAAGAAAGAAAAATATAGTCTATGTTAGGGTAAACGTTAGACCAAGACAACTCCTAACTGGTTGACTCGCCACGAGGGTATATTGCAGTAGTCTGACCACAGGTTAAAAGGCATGGTCGGAAAAAAATATAGTGGGAGGTATCCATACAGAGCAACGGACTTTAATTACGCCAAACCACTAGTTTTTGAGGATCTTGCCTCTTAATCTCCAACCTTAGACACTGATTTGACCTGAGTCATACTCTAACAACTTCCTTGAGATCAATCTCCTATAGAGTCCAAGATGTCCCTAGGGCCAACATTTACTCATATTTTAGTTAGGATTGAGTTAGTGAGTGAGGAGATGATTTTTGAGCTAAGGAAGGGTAATAACTCTCCCACCTTATCTCTTTTCATCGGATTTGCTCTTAAATTGTTTTAGTACAAGTGTACAAATATATAGCAGAAGTAACACTTAAGCAATATAAATCAATTAAAAGTATTCCAATGATATGCACACATACTTTTACTCCAGCACTTTTCAACAGTAATAAAATGTAACGAAATTAGACAAATGCCCTAGAATGTAAAGTCTAAGCCGTGTTTTAACTTTAACAACCAATCAGTTACTGTTGACTTAAAATTAGCATGTAGTGTTAAGTAAAAGAGAAAACTAAAAGAAGCAAAGCCTTTATTTTGCACTGAAGCAACCCTGAGAGAAACACAATTAGTAATTTGACTTTATTACTGCGAAAACGCGGCTTCTGATATTTTCACAGCAATTCAAAGAGCCCCTGTGTTCTGCTTTCCTGAGCAGAGGCACATTGCAGCATGTATTCTTTTGCAACTGTTAAATTTTTGGAATTTGCACCTACACACAAAAACAGAGAAGAAAAATTGAACCATTAAGTAAATTTAAAAAGAAATACCGTTCCTCTCCGGCAACGGCGCCAAAATTTGATTGAGGTGAAACCTGCACAGAAAAACAAAGTTTAGAATTAAGATTAAAATGTGGTAAGATCCTCAGTACTACCGCTTTAGTAAGTGGTTATGCGGGTCGTGATCCACAATGAGAGACTGTGATGCAAGCTTTTAAGATTCTTTTTAATTTTATTAAAAACTGATTAAATAGTTTCTTCTTAGTTCTAAAATAAAAGAAAAGAAAAGAGTCTTGAGTTAGGAAAGGAAAAATCAAAGAAATAAGAAGGAAAAATATTGGTATTTTTGTTTTAAATTAAGAGAAAAACTAAATTAAAAAAGAAAGAATCAAAAGAATAAAGGAAGTGCTGGTTTTTAAACTTGTTTTAGAAATAAGAAATTAAAAGAAAGAAAGAACATAAAAGTTACTTACCTCTTTGGCTAATTACTGTACCTTGGATCATTGGCGACAACTTAACTTGAGTTAAGGGCGATCAACCCATACCTCATAAGAGTTGATTCGTGTCTCATCCACATTACATTATCAAAACGAAGTAAGTATGAAATGATACAGATTGAGACTAAGAATCCATCGTCATGAGCTATCGGTGGCACTTGTAAAGGCAAGGCTATTCCGATGCGACTCACTTGGATTGCAATTGGTACAAAAAAGTAAAGTAAAAACAAGAAGAAAAAGAAAATAGAAAGTAAACTTGGATTAAATTGAAAAGCGATAAAAAGAATTGAAGAAGATTAATTCAATGTCACTCTAAATACAATTCTTTCTCTCATTCTCTGATGAATCTCTTCTCTAATCTAATTTTTCAAATAAACAGAAGTTTATATAAACATAGAAAGAAAAATTCTAATTTAAACTAAAATAAAAAGCTAGCCTAAACTCTCTGCCTCTCTACGTCCCTTTGCCTTCTGCATCTGGTGGTTTTTATAGGAGAAGATGAATGCAAGAATACGTTTGAAGATATGAGCTAAATCGCTCCAGGAGTTTCTGCTGCACTTTTGAGGGGAAATTGCACTTTTGAGGCTGTTGGATCAGCGCTTTGAGCGCCTCAATCCCCTATTGTAGATGTCCATTTGGTTTTTCAGTTTGAGTTCTGAATTTGACAATATCCATGTTGATCATCAAGCTAACCAAATAGATCAATATAAATTCGATTTAACTCGTATTTATTTGGTATTATTTTCTTTTCCTTCATTAATAATCATCTGCACAAATTAGACATTATGATAAGTAAATAATAGAGTTTATTATAAGATAAATATAAGAATGTAATAATAGATAATGTGATATACATGTACAATCAAGTGGTCAAAATTTGACCACGGTCACGACGATGACATATGTCCAAGCTACCAAGAGCTTTTCCCAAAACATCTACAAGTTCTTGAATTTGTCCTGAATCTTTCGCCTCTCCTGGCCTTTTCAGGGCTATCTTATTCTAAAGTCACCCAAATCTGAAAGCATATTCGCCACTCTAAAGGTTTTATCACTCTGAAATCCTCCATAACCAAAGTCTCCAACTCTGAATCTGAGGCTCTTAACAAAAGCCCACTGAAATCTCCCCCTACCATTGCGCAGTACAATCCTCCCTATGTTAAAGATGTGTAACGCCCCTACATTAAAGTGGGCGGTTATATATGGCAATAGATTCTCCTATATGCAACCTCAACTAATCAACGCCAATAATCACAGTCGTTACAACAAATCTAACACGTGTAGATCGTGCAGTCACAACCATCCGCCTATTCCGTCTCCACACCAGCATTCATGTCAGATACATATGATCCTTCTTCTTCTAAGTGAAGGGAATCGATCGCTTCTTTGATTCTCAGAGAGCGCACACACACACACCATTACTACACTGGAAGTTTCTTTCATTTAGTCCACTATTTCATTACACTAGCAGTTCCCTGTGCTACTCCAATCACCACACTAGCAGTTCTCTGTACTGGTCCATCCAAAACACTGAAATTTTTGTGTTCCAGTACATCCTCCTACTATACCAGCAGTTCTCCGTGCTAGTCCAATCACCACACTAGCAGTTCTCTGTGCTAGTTAATCCAATACACTAGAAGTTTCCCTGTTACAATCCACCATTAAACACCGACAGCCTCTGCTCGATCCACCCACCTTTTCATTCTGACTACTGATTCTCATGTCCGAGGGTATTAGCCTGGCATCATACCAGTGTTTCTAATCTGAAAGACGTCTTCTTTGTATGTTCAGATGAGTAACATCTCGGGGAAGCGATCGTCCAATTCCCTATAAGCTGATTTTGATCCACGACACGAGGCAACTTCATGATGCACATACAAGGTGATAAATCTCAAATATACGAGTGCAGGACTGACGATCGATCCCTGCGTGTCAAAGTCCTGCACTTGAGGTGGAGCAAGACCCACACAAATAAACTGTTTAATTTTAAGGGACTGGTGGTTTCCTGGCAACTAGACCCACCATTGCTGATCAGCCTTGGGCCACCGTCAGGTCCCCACAGCCAGCCAGGATGTGTCAGACTCTGCCGGAGAGCTCGGGCCCCACTTATCACTTAATATTACTTTACCAGTGCAAGCCCCAGCCCAACATGCAGGCTAGCTCGCAGCAGGGTTTTTGTCTAATCTCCTGTTTCTTCTGTTCTCGATTCCCTTCCTTTTTTTTCTTTTTATCCTTTCCTTTTTTTTCCTTTCTTCTCCCAAATCAATCAATGCAGGGTTGGAGCAAAAATTGTTTGGTCCCCTGTTTTATGCTTTTTTTTTTCTTTTTATCCTTTCCTTTTTTTTCCTTTCTTCTCCCAAATCAATCAATGCAGGGTTGGAGCAAAAATTGTTTGGTCCCCTGTTTTATGCTCTCTCTCTCTCTCTCTCTCTCTCTCTCTCTCTATATATATATATATATATATATATATATATATATATATATATATATATATATATATATATATATATATCCACCTCTGGACTCTTCTTAATTGTTTAAGTTGCATGTTCATCGTGTGTGTGGGCGCGCGCATAAACTTCTCGCCTTTCAAAATGATTTAAGACCGAATATTTTCCATTCAAATTTAACTCTCTTATATTCGAATACAAAATCCACTCTATTGAACTTAATTTATATTATTTCAAGTATTTATAAATCTAAAATTAAGTGTTCTAAATACTTTTTGCCCAGCCATCAAGTAACGCAAAATGAACGGCTGTAAGTAGTGAGTTGATTAGATCTATGTTTTTTAGACATACAAATTCTCGTTCCGATCATTTGAATATGATCTAAACATTTAAAAACCCCTACAAACCAATTTTTATTAGATTTCAAATGTTCTACACCGTTAAACTAACCAACTCACTATTTAGGCTGTTCATTTTTTCTCTACTTAATGCATATGTAAAAGCATTCAAAATACTTAATTTTTGGTTTATAAATACTTGAAATAATATACAGAGTGGATTTCGAATGTCGAATGTTGGCATTTGAGTGGGAAGGATTCGGATTCAAGCAAAAGGATACAAGTCTATCTCATATGTGTGTGTATATTCTCTTACTCTAGGACGGCTTAGGATGCTGGGCTACCCAAACTTCCACATTTTCCTCAACTAGGCATGTATTGATCTAAAATAGAGGACTTCAAAACACTTCTCATGTGAAAAGTATAATTCTGATAAAATTCATGCTAGCAATCACAAATGTTCTGAGTTCGAGTTTTTGCTGTTTTTACTTATAATAGTACTAACAATGGAGATTAAAATTAGAAAAAATACTTATTACAGTAATAATATCATACCATATCGAGAGGAATTTGAGAAGAGAGGTGGTTTTGACAGTTGCTTGTAATTAAGGGATCTCAAGTTCAAAACATGGCATCGGCATATTTGAGAAATTACTAGGATGTCCTTGTATTAATAGTACAATATAATATGATATTCGTTGTGTAAAATTTATATTACTTTTAAAACCATCAGTTATTATTACTATCTTGAATATCAATAGCTGAGGGTTTTGTGTACCTTTGTCGCATGTCATCACCATTTAACTTTTGACAGAAAAAGCTTCTATATATTTACAGAAGAGTGAAATTCTTAGTTAACTAGGTTGTGTTTGAGGCTTTATCAATCCTATTTAACAACCAGCCACAGTTAGAGTACTCTTTTCTGATAATCAATCAGTACATGATGACAGAAAAACCCTAAATGTCTGAACTATTTTAGGAGGATTTCTAGAATGTCTCTTGAAGACAGCTGGACAGGAAAAAGGGAAAAGAAAATTTCGCCATATTTGATATCTAATTATTCACTTCAAGATATATATATATATATATATATATATATATATATATATATATATATATATATATATATATATATATATATATATATATATATATGAAACCATCAAGATATCTCAGAGGCCCCCCAATTGAGAGTGGCTCTATACCCCCACATGGAGGCGGGGAAAACACGGTTACGGAGGGGGTTCCCTCACCGGATTAATCCTGCGGGTCATGTGGTCCCATCCCAGGGAAGTTTCCCATCACGCAACTAGCTAAGTCACGTGCTATCATAGCGCCGTGGGGCAAATATCCATCGATAGCCAGATTCAAACTGGGGTCACTTGGCTTTAAGCCAAGTGACTTACCAATGGGCCAAATTGTCGCGGATATATATAGGGGTTTCTATATTTCAACCGCCAGCTGAGAGACTCTCAATTGACGGTGATGTGTCTTAACCTTTGGCACAGATCTGTGGCAGAGTAGTACGCGGTAATTAAGCAAAAAAAAAACACGAAAAAAAGCTTTGTTAGGATTTTAAATCATGAGTGAAGAAAGAATTTGTATGATGGGGAAGATCAATCATTTTATTGGACTCTAAATCAAGCAAAGAGCTGATGAGATCTTTATAAATCAAGCCAAGTATTTTAAGAAATTCGGGCTTGAAGATGTAAAGATATGTAAGATTCCCATGGCAACCACAACAAAACTTCAAAAACATTAACAAAGTAAAAAACGTTAACATTAAACTCTATAGCAGCATGATTGGTAGTTTGCTTTACTTGACGGCTAGTAGGCCAGATATTATGTTTAATGTATGTCTATGTGCTAGATTTCAATTTTGTCCTAAAGAGTCTCACTTAATTATTGTAAAAGCATTATTGACATCTTAAGGGCACTATTGGAATGGGCTTATGGTATCTGAAGACCGGATAACTCTTAATAACAAGTTTTTTGGACACCGACTATGCCAGTTGTAGAGTGGATAGGAAGAGTAATACTGGAACTTGTCAATTTCTAAAAAATTGCCTTGTTTCATGGTCTTCCAAGAAATAAAATTTTGTATCCCTCTCAACCGCTGAGGTGGAGTATGTTGCGGCCGAGGCTTGTTGTGCACAAGACATTTGGATAAAATATACTCTTCTTGATTATGATTTGCATTTTGACCATATTAAAATATTTTGTGATAATATTAGTACCATTCATATGACTGAAAATACAAATCAACATAGCAAGACCAAACATATAGAGACTAGGTATCACTTTCTTAGAGATTATTATAAGAAAGGAGATATTGAAATTAATATTCTACTCATTTTCAATTACCAGATATTTTTACTAAACCACTTGATTTTAATAGATTTTTTTATTTGTGGTGAATTGAATGTTTGCATTATGGATTCATGAAATTTTCAATTATTTTTATCAAAATTGATATTCATTTTTGTTTTACTTGTATACATGAATTTTCAATTCTTTTAAATTGGCATCATATTCGCCTCTACTATTGTGTCTATTAGTATCTACTAATTTTATTTTGTTTATGAGATCCTTTTCGATTTATGACAAAAGTGGGGAAGAAGTTGAGTTATTTCATTTTATAAATCGGTATCTATGCTTGGTATCTATGCTTATATGCTAATGATATTACAACTTGGTATCTTGTTTCGCAAATTGGTATCCAACTGGCATTTATGTTAAAATTTGATATTTGAAATTAATTGCTATTACCTCTATTCATGTTTGTATGCCTTGTTGCATACCCATTTTTGGTGGTTGGAAGCATGGATGGAGGATGAATGTTCATGCATAGTTCTTCATATTTCACATCTATACTTATATGCATATAATGACTTGTTTTGATATTGCCACATTCTTTAGTCAAAAATAATTGAACTTAATAGATAAGCACAACTTGAGGGGGAGCTTTACTAAGCTTTTTACATTATTCTTTTAAATAACTTATATATTCTGTCATCATCAGAAAGGGGGAGATTGTTGGCCCAAGGTTGCAATCACCAGTTTCTTATTTTGATGATAATAAAACATATATAGTTATTTAATACTAATCATGTTCAAATGTTTAAGTATTCTTCAAGGTTCAAGAAGATTCAAAGTGCTTCTTCCTCGAAAGGGAGGTATTGAAATCTTAAGCTTGCTCAAGGATGGGATTCAAGTTAAGAAAATCAAGATTCACCCTTTGGAGAAGCCCACTAGAAGATCGTCGAAGAAATATCTCCTATGTAAGAAAATAGTATGCTACATAGCACCTATGTAAGAAAATAGTATGTTAACGTATAGTATGTAGCTTTGATGCTCAAGAAATAACACACACGCACACATAAAATTCAAGTTTTCAAAATACGAGTTCTAATATCTAGTTTTTCTTATTTTGATATTTTACAAGGTTTAGTGTTTGATACATGTCCCATGATTTTCAAGATTATATATCCTATTTCTATCATGTATCCTGAAGCATATGTATTACCAAATTATTTTTATAACTCGTATAAAATATTTTTAAAATTAATTTATATTCATTTTTTGGTCAAAAATAACTTTTTTCAGGCATGGTCGGTCGACCGAACCTCGAGGTCACTTTGAACTCAGCATATGCATGTCGTGCACGTTTGTCAGGTGATCAGGCGGTTGACAGACAAACCTAAAGGTCGACCATGACTAGCACTAGCTAGTCTTGGTTGAGATCGGTTGACCGGGCGATCGATCGACGCGAACGGTTAGTCCAATCTAATTAAACTACCGGTCGACCGGGCGGTCGACGAATGTTCTGGCACAGCTACAACAACGACTAGTTTTGGAAAACTGTTTCTTTGATTTTTTTTTTCCAACGGGTATATTTGCTCTTTTAGGTCTAATCTCTCTCTTAATGACCTGATAGGCTCTTCTAATTGTGTTTTATCATTTGCCTATGTATAGGGTTCATTTATAAAGGATTACTAACAATTAGCTTTTGAAAAATATTTTAAAAATATTTGAAAAATCAAGTTTATTTAAGAGAAAATATTTCAAGTTTTCTTGCTTCAAGTGCTCTAATTTAAAAAAATCAATTTCTGCAAGTTTTAGCTCTTAGATTGATTCATTCAACTGATTTTCTCTTTCATGAACTTCTTGAGTTTCATCACACATCAAATACTACAGAAATGTAAAGGGATTGTTTGTGATCTTTGTGGCCACCAAGAGCCCGTAAACCTCATTGACTTAGTGTTGCCTCTTGTGTAGATTATTGAGAGTTAGAGTTGTGCACTCCGGTCTTGTGTAGACTTATAGTTCCTTTGTGGAGGCTCCTTTGTGGAAAGATCCTTAGTGGATAGTGAAATACTTCATGCGGTGAAGGCAGAGACGTAGAGCTTGGTGCTCGAATCTCGAAACAAATCTCTTGTGTTTGTGATTTCTTTATCTCTTGCTCTTACTCTATTTCAATTGCATGCTCTTGTGTTTTTGCTTTTATTTCACTTGCTATTCATATCTAGCATCATTCATTCTTATCGATTTTCACTCTCTAAATCAAGAAGGCAATTAAGCATCTCAACACATTGTCTAGAGGAATATAGAAGAGAAGTTTTAGAGCCCTTCATAGAGAATCCGGCTTCACTTCTTGATTTGAATTGACCGTTTGCATCATTCATATTATCAATTGTTGCATTTTCGTATTTTGACCTTAAGATTAGCATTACACCTATTTATCCTCTTTAGGTGTACTTTCAATTGGTATCAGAGCTTTGTACTCTAGTTTTTAGTTCAACCACCTTAGAGAGATCCACTAGCTAATCACTTATTTGCTTGTTCATTACACTAGTTTACATGGCCGAAGAAATCAAGACTCCACCAAAGTTTGATGGCCTTAACTTTTTCTATGGAGAATCATAATTAGGATTTCTTAATACTTAGTCAAAATAAGATTATTTATTTGATTTTTAAGTTTAGAAGGAAAAATATGAAAAGTAATTTTGTCTTGATTTTGATGAAATATGCATACTTTATACACTTACACACTTAGAATTCGAAACAAAGACTTTTGTGTCTTAATGTGTGTGTGTGTGTGTGTGGTGTGTGAAAATAAACAAATCTAATTATCAATTAGCTAGGTGCTTTGGCCTAAGAAAGCCTTGGTATTTACGCGAAAGGTAATTAGGTAAGTTTGAGAAAAAAAGAAAATAGAAGGAAAAGAATATATATATATATATATATATATATATATATATATATATATATATATATATATATATATATATATATGTATTAACGCATATAATAATCAATTAGTTAGATATTAGAGCCTCAAAAAGCCTTGATACTTACACACACAAAAAATTAGATAAGTTATCATATTAAAAAAAGAAGTGCTTAAAGGGCGACGAAGTGGTAATACTTCGAATTTCTTTAAAAAAGAAAAAATTATATATATATATATATATATATATATATATATAATATATATATATATATATATATATATATTAATATACAAGGCATAAGAGTTGTAGTTGAAGAATCTCAAGTCAAAAATTCACGGTCACAAGGGTGCATATGACTTAGGATAAAGTAATATATTAAGTGAGAAATTCAGTTTTAATCCTAACCTAAATTGATAATAAATATTTGCATCGAAATTAAGTATATGAATGAATAATTTGGCGATACTAAAACTTATAGATTACTTGAATTTTACAAAAATATTTCAAATATTCTTCTTTTTAAATAAAAGGAATTTAAAAAATACTAACATTTTATTTTTCTTTATTTATGGATTTTGTGGGTGTAATTCACTGAAACCCTCACGAGAGAAAAATCGTCCTCTAGGGATAAACTAGAGGTTTAACGGCTTATTGCACATGCTAAGTGTAATTGTGAGTCCTACGAAAGTGAGTTAGGTTAGAATAGTCTAGTTTAGAATTTTTTTTTTGTTTCACTCTAGGACGAGTAAAAGAAAGGTGTAGGGTGTGATTTTTATCAAAAGTGCATATTTTTAGTTACATTTTCATGTTTATTTTTTTATAAAGCATTTTTATTTAATCGTTTTTATTATTTAATAATGTGGAGGCCTCGATAAGCCTCGATAATTAAAAAGAGAAAAGAAAAGAGCCTAAAAAAAGCCCAAAAGTCCATCAATCCGAAGTTAAATCAGAAATTACCCTATCCTAAGTTAAAGATAAAGGAGAGAATTCAAGTTTAAATTCGGATTTATAGATAAATTGTTTCCTAGGTTATTTAGAAAACAAGATTATTTTAAATTAGAATTCAAACGAGGATTTTAAGGATAGATTTTCAGATGAATGGACGAGATGAAGCTACGCACCAAAGCGCGTGCCCAGACTCCTCAAAAATGCCATGTTTCCCCCTTTTTTGCCACGAAAATGCCGCAATCTTGTAGCCTCCTTCGTATCAGTTTAGGTAGTGGTATTCTACAAGGATTCTACTGCTGAGATCTCCTATAAATACCCCTGAAAAGCAACAAAGGAAGGCATCTCAAAGAATCAAGTTTAGATTTTTCTTTAGATCTATTTCTTTTCGAATTTATATTGTATTTTTAAGTTTTTTTCACTTTAAAGAAGATTTGTAAGAGAGAAGCCATTGTAATTCGAGATGACAGATCAATGCAAGGTGCTTTTATTCTTTTCATATCTCCTTTATTATATACTTGCTTTTACTCTTTATTTGCTTCTTTATTTCATACAATCTTCTTATAAAAATCATACTTTGTTTCTCTTCCACCATGAGAAATTAAATTTTCTTTTCATGACTTGCTAATATCACCACCATGGACCTATAATATTGAATAGAGAACCCAATTAAATTTCATGCGTACTTAAACCCTAGGTTTATCATGAAAGCACATGATGATGATAATTAGGTCAACTACTTGCTTGTACTTTTTAACTATTTTTCTTAATCTATAATTGACCATTATCTTGATATTTTAATGTTAAATTTTAATTAGTGCTATTTCAAATAGAACTTTGTTATTTGTCTTATATATTTTACTTGAATCTTAGGGTAATTTATCATGTTTAGGATTTAGCATGAAGGGAATTTCTAGTTGGTATTATTTGTTTATGGTAGTAGATTATTAGCACATTGTGATCTTTTTCTACATTGATAAAAACTAAACTTTTTCCACCAATCACTTTCTTTAAGTTCTACAAACAAAAGAAAAAAGTGTAAGAAAATAACAATATCGAAACGCTTCCATCACATCTCTCCCTGAGGTTCGACCCGTATAGCCCTCGCAACACAATTAAATTGCTAAGATTCAGAGTCAAAACAATCTAAAAATACTTTTCATATTCTCTGTATTCTTTTTGGCAATCAAATTTTGGCGTCGTTGCCGGCGAGAGACGGTAAACATTATTTTCTAACTAAATTCTTTATGTTTGTGTGTACAGAGACAATTACAAGAAGTTGGCATCTGTAAAGGATTAGAAGCACTTCATAAACATTTGCCTAGAAGGCAGAACATCAGAGGCTTCAGGTAAGTCACGCAAACGCGGCAATCCCAGTGAGTTAGAATTTTTGTTTTCTTCAATAGTCATTGAATTTGAGTTTTGTGTCTACTGCAGTTGTTAAATTTTGTTGTAACATATCTGAACACTATGTCTAACAATAACAGTAACTCATGATTGAAATTTAAAAACCGAATAGACTTGCACCTAGGCATTCAATTATTTTTATTTTAAAATTTTAATTAGTGTCGAAGAATGTTAGAGATCGAGCTAAGTCTGCATAGCATCTAGATTAGAAAATACTTGTGGTGATTTAATTGCTTTGAGTGATACTATTCTATTGTTTTGCACACTTGCACTAAATCGGCTTAAGTGCAAAACCCCTAATAAGATAAGGTGGGGAAGTCATTATCCTTCCTTGGCCCATAAACAACATCTCATTTGCACTCACAACAAAAACTTAATCTAAAATTTGAATAGATGTTGGCCTTAAGAACTTCTCGGACTCACTAGGAGATTGACCCAAGGAGAAAGTTGTTCAAATTTGACTCTTGTCAAATCGGTGATTAGGTAGGAGATTGAGAGGCAAAACCTTAAATGTTGGTGGTTTGGATTAGTTAGGTCTGTCTTTGACGGATACCTCTCACAAATCTTACCACCTACCGAGCTATTAACTCATGGTCCGATTCTGTAATATACCTCCCGTGGATAATCTGAAGTTAGGAGTCGTCTAGGTCTAAGTCTACCTTAGAATGGGCTTGGTTGATTTTTTACTTTGACTTTTTGGTATGATTTTATTTGCTATTGATTGTGTATGTCAGCTTGGTTAAGAGACCCACTTTTTGATTAATTAGAAACATGTTACCATCTAAAGCTGATCCTGAAATGGCACATACAATATACTTACAGGATAGGTTCTATCCTATTAGGACATCTCTTCCATCTTGCATTCAGCTTCCTGAAGCTAACGAGACAAATTAGAGCTTAAGTCACAATTCATAAACACGCTCCCAAAATATCATGGTCTAAATTCTAAAGATGCATGCTTCTTCATAAGAGAATTAGAGAAGGTATGTGTTATGATGAAGATACCGCAATTAGGTGACGATGCTGTCAAGCTACATTTTGTCCCTTTTGCCCTTAGGGACCTAGCCAAGAGATGGCTATACAGTTTAGTGAAAAACTCTATCACAATTTGAGATGATTTCGAAAAAGTCTTCTTAAAAAAGTTCTACCCTATCCGCAAGACCGCCCTTATTAGGAAAAACATAATGTAATACAAGTAAGAACCCAATGAAACGTTTTGAAAATTATTTCGAACATTTCAAAGACTTTCTTGTTCAATGCCCTCATCATAGCATAGAGAAGTGGTGGCTATGCCAAATTCTCTACGATGGTCTAGATTATCAAAATAAGACTCTCCTAGAAACCATGAGTCAAGGAAAATTCTTGAAAGCAGATAAACATAAAGAGTGGGAAATATATGAAGACCTAAATGGAAAAAACCCTCCAATGGGAACCAACCCCTGAAGAGTCTAGAACTGCAAATCTTATATCTTCGAAAAGAGGTTTCTATTCGATAGAGATGTCTATTACATGTGAGGCTAAGTTTGATAGTATGTCTCGAAGACTAGAAACCTTAGAAACTAAGAACCCAGCCCTGGTAAACCAAGTTAGCCCAACACAATCCACATCTGGGGGTTATACTTACTATCAAGGTAAGAACCATGTGTTCAAAGAGTGTCCTGTTTTTCTTACTCATCAAATGTTGCCCGAACCCATGAATACAGCCTTCGTAAGGCCCACCAACAATCCATATTTGTAAACCTACAATCCCGGTTGGAGAAATCATCCAAATTTCTTGTGGGCCCAAGGCCCAACTTCTCCATAATTTCCAACCATTCTATTATCAACAAAATTTTTCCAATCAAGTTCCACCACTTTCTTTCCAAAATCTTTTATCCAATATGGAAAGAAAGATGGATTCCTTCAACATGACCCAAGACACACTGATTCAAGCCATGCTTAGTATAGAGAACAGTCAAGTCAATCAGCAAGCTAATCCAATTAGTGAAAGACAGAAAGAAACTCTTCCTAATCAACCATTACTGAACCCTAAAAACTTTAAGCAAGTCAACGAGGCTCAAGATTAAATCAGTGTAATATGATTCATACATTAAGGTCGGGAAGACAAGTTGATAATCAAGTGTCAACATCATTGAACCCAACACAAGCGCCCATTCCTTCAAGCTCCACTCCTCCAAACTCCGTAGATAAGTCAACCGAGCAGGTGCATAAGCCTACAGCCCTATTTCCAAATAGGATTAGGAATAACAATAATGCACAAATGAAAAAAATATGTGAGATCTTTAATAAAGTAAAAATTAATGTGCTCCTTCTTGATGCAATCCAACAAGTTTCTAGTTATGCTAAATTCCTTAAGGACATGTGTACCAAGAAGAAAAAGACTAATGTGCCAAAGAAGATTTTTCTAGCCATTAATATTAGTGAGCTATTGTCCAATCAGATCCCTGTCAAATACAAGGATCCTAGTTGTCCCACCATCTCTTGCACAATAGGTCAAATGAAAATTAATCGAGCACTTCTAGATTTGAGAGCAAGTATCAACTTACTCTTTTTCATAGTATACCAACAACTTGGGTTGAGCAAACTTAGCCCTACTAAAGTTACGATCCAGCTAGCTGACCGGTCTGTCAAAGTTAAAAAAGGAGAAGTAACTGATGTCCTCATCTGAATTGGAGAATTCATCTACCCAGTAGATTTCATTATCCTTAACACCAACCAATGTCAAATTCTAGGTCTCAAACCCCCGTCATCCTAGGGCATCTGTTCCTTGCTACTGTAAATACAATCATCAATTGTAGGAACGGATCCATGAGACTGGCCTTTGAGGATATTACTAGAAAAGTCAATGTTTTCAACCTAGGAAGTCAAACTGATGATCTGGACGATCAATCTTTTGAGGTGAACCTCCATAAAAATTTAACGAGTGAGTACAATAAGGAGATAGAATTAGAAGCTGAGTGTGATAAAAAGTTGAGATTCGATGATTTAAGCCTTGATGAGATTATCAATTCTACAGTTAAGCGGGCATCGAGCCCAAGTTCATTTTATCCGGAGACAACAATCTTGACTCCTCCATCTATTGAGTCATCCTCTTCCATAGAACTTAAAACTTTGCCCAAACATCTCAAGTATGTCTACCTAGGCGAACAAAAGACTCTTTCAGTCATTATAGCATCTGACTTGACTGATAGGCAAGAAGAAAACCTTACGACGATACTTAGGAAACATAGGAAGGCCATTGTTAGACGATGACCAACAAAAAGGGATTAAGTCTAGCTATAGTTCAAAACTGCATCCACATAAATGAAGAGACGAAACCAAAAAGGGACCCACGACGTAGTTTAAACCCTATCATGCAAGAAGTCGTTCGAGCTGAAATAGTAAACTTTTAGATAATGGGATAATTTATCCCATTTCTGATAGTCAATGAGTCAGCCTACTCCATGCGGTCCCTAAGAAATTTGGTTTTACCGTGATAGAGAATGGAAAACCAAGAGTTAGTTCAAAAATGACTCCCTACAAAAATTCGAGTTTGTATTGACTATTAAATGTTGTCACTCGCAAAGACCATTTTCCTCTTCCATTTATCGATCAAACGCTTGAACGACTAGTTGTCACAAGTATTACTATTTTTTGGACGGTTACTCAGGCTATAATCAAATCCCCATAGCTCCAAGGGACAAAGATAAAACAACATTTACTTGTCTATCTGGGACTTTCGCTATCCCCGAATGCCCTTCGGTCGATGCAATGCCCTCACGACATTCCAATGTTGTATGTTAAGCCTATTCTTCGACATGGTCAAAAGATTTCTAGATATCTTTATGGATGATTTCTCTATTTATAGGGACTCATTCGACCAATATCTTCACAATCTAGAAATTGTCCACAAATGATGCACTAAGAAGAATTTGATATTGAATTGAGAAAAATGCCACTTCATAGTACAACATGGGATTGTCCTAGGTCACGAGATTTCCAAGAAAGAGATCAAAGTGGACAAAGCGAAGATAGATGTAATAGCCAAGCTTCTCGCACCCAAATGTGTGAAAGATATCTGATCTTTCTTGACACGCCGGATTCTATCGTAGGTTCATTAAGGACTTTAGCAAGATTGTTGATCCTTAACTAACCTTTTAACTAAGGATGTGCCTTCATCTTAAATGATAGATGTCTTACCGCTTGGGAGAAGCTCAAAGTGGAACTTATATCTACACCCATAATTTCTCCCCCGGATTGGTCCAAACCATTCGAGATCATGTGCAATGCTTTCAATTTTTCCATAGGAGCTGTCTTAGGACAACGCGTTGACAACAAGCAGCATGTGATTTACTATTCAAGTTGGACTCTTAATGATGCCCAATTGAGCAATACTACAACTAAAAAGAAATTCTTGGCAGCGTTTGAAAATACACCTAGAGGGGGGTGAATAGGTGTATGGCTAATCTAATGAACAAAAAATGCGGAATTAAAAACTTAACGCAACACACTTAGTGTAACCAATGAGTGTAGCTGAATTCCCAGTGAAGGGCTCTAAACTAACTCTTCTGAATTCCTCTAAATAAGAGTTGAGGTGCTATGTAAAGCTCTCTTGGTTAAACACAAGTATGGGCACACACAAACAACACAAGCATGTATATGATATGACAATATGAATCAATGCACAATGTAAGAGAGAGTTAGAGAAAGTGGATCAATCGCAAACACCAAGATATGTTTTGAGGTTCGAGTACAGAGCTCTACGTCCCCGCCTTCACACAGAAGGATTTCCACTAACTCGTCCACACAGGACTTCCCACACAGGGAACCTCCACTGAGGATTTGGGGCAAATACAATTGGGAGTACACAACTTCTCTCTCAACCAATACAACCTCTACACTTGGAGGCAAGGCACAAAATAAATCACCTCTACACTTAGAGGGATAGGCACAAAACCACTCAAACAACAATCACCTCACACTTGAGGGATTCCAACACAATCTCCACCTCTCACTAGAGGGAGCCAATTACCACTTCCACTATCACCTCACACTTGAGGGATAACAACTCAATCACCTCTCACTAGAGGGATATCACAAAGATTGAAGGTATACAACTTGGTGATCACAAAGACCACAAACAACTTCTTTTTCCACAAAACAAAGATCCTATATATAGGATATAATGATAAGCTCAAGTGTGAGAAATAAAGAATTTGGAAACCAAAATCACAAAGAAAAACTCTTGTGAAAAACTTTTAGAATGGATATAAAATGAAAATAAAAAATAATCCCAAAGACTTTCTTTTTCTTTGAATTTTTCAACCCTTTAAAACAAAATAAAGATGAAATCTTTAGGCTTAAAAACTCTTTTGAAAATTGGTGTTAAAACACTTGAGAAGATGAAAATTTTGCTCTTGAAAATTCTTGTTAAAAACCAACTCAAATGGGGGTATTTATAGCCCATTTGAAAATCTGCCCGTTGGCAGCTGAAAAGGGTCAGTTTGCCCTTCCGGTCGACCGGCCGGTCGATCGGCCGGTCGATCGGCCAACGGTCAAAAATTTGACCGTTGAGCCTAGCGGTCGACCACTCGGTCAACCTTGCCCAGAACCGGAGAGCAACGGCTCTCTGGCTGGTCGACCGCCCGGTCAACCGAGGCTGGAAACAGAGAGTAGACTCTCTGTCCGGTCGACCGCCCGGTCGACCGGAGGCTTTTCCAGAGAGCAGAGCTCTCTGGCGGTCGACCGACCCGATCGACTGGCCTCCCCAGCTAGGCTGCGTGCACGCTCTGTGCACGTTGGTCGACTGGCCTGGTCGACCGCTCACTGCTACGGTCGACCGGCCCGGTCGACCGGTAGCCAGCCAGCCAGACAAATATGGGACTTAAAAACTTGGGTTTTTATCTTTTATAAAATCCCATAAAATCACATAAATTTTACAAAAATCAGTTCATGTTATATCTTTGAAATACAAACATGTTTGAGCAAAAATCAAATCATGTTACAAACATTTTGAATCATTTTTGTGACTTGGAAAATTTGCCTTAAACCAAATTCTGTATTTTCCAAAACTAAGAATTTTTGAAATGGAAATCCGATTATTTCAAAACACATGTAAATACAAAAACATGATATTTAAACAACTTTGAAGCATATAGTATATTGGATAGAATCCAATATACATGAAAGGTATTATATCTATGTTTTTGATATTAAATCCAAAAATAAGTTTTGTCTAAATACAAAACTCCAAACACATAAATAGTGTATCAAAATATGTTTTTCTAAGTATATGAAGCATGGATATATATAGATCAAATCTAATATACATTAAACCATCTAAACTTGTTTTGATTCTATCTATTCATGAAAACCAAGATCGGTTAAACCAAAAACCAAAACCAATAAACATAAAACTTAAAACAAGTGTGTGTGTTATGAACTTGAGCATATCACACTATCTAATCTTTACAATGGATCTAAATAAAATTTAACTAAACAAACCGAAACCTTCTTGTAGAACGCCGTCTCCAAGTTGACTCGATCCAAATGCGATTCCCCGAGCTTGACTCCAACAAAGTGCTAGATGTGAACCTGACGCTCGAGCTCTTGAATCACCATGTGAAAGCTCCAAAACACCTTTATTGAAGCTAATCACCTACTAATATCTTGGTTAAATATTTGAAACTAAATATCATAAGATTATTAGTAAACTATAACTACATGAGTTATTCATCATCAAAACTAGAGTGGAAGGCCTCTGGGCCAACAATCTCCCCTTTTTGATGATGACAAAACTCATGGAGTTATATATGCATGGATTAAAGTTAAGCTTCAAAGAAGCTCCCCCTTAACTCATGCATAGCAATAAACTATAAAGATATGCAATGAATGTTAAACATGAATATGCATAAACATGCATAAAACAATAAAATAAATATGCTCTTGATACCAAATTTTTAAAATAAACATGTTCTTAAATACCAATTGAAAATATAAACTTAAAATAAACATATTCTTAAATAATTGCTCTTGATACCAATAAAAATTTCAATAAAAGCTCTTGATACCAACAATAAAAATTTCAATAAAAGCTCTTGATACCAACAAAATAAAACAACAAAATATGTTCTTGATACTAATATCCATACTCTTGATACCAATATCAACAAAGCATAAAACAAATATTTTTAATAAAAACTTAAATAAACATGCATATATACTAAACATGCATATATACTAAAATACTTCTCCCCCTTTTTGTCAATCATCAATAAAGGGGTTAAAGTAAACAATAAAATAACGTTCTCCCCCTTTTTGTCCGAAACAAAATTAACAAGGGGTGAAATCAAATCAAAACATTATGATACCAATTGAAAAAATATATATCAATTTAGTGCAAAGGTATACATAGAAACATCATGATACTAAATGATGATACCAATTGAAAATAAACTAAACATTTTGAAGAAACCAACAATAATTTTGATATCAATTGAAAGATATAAACATAAAGGTAATCTTGATACCAATTGTAAAAATTAGTACCAATTGAAAATATTTTATACTTTTGATACCAAATGAAAAACATAAACCAATCTTTTTTTTGATTAAACACAAAACTCATTTTGCAATAGAGATACCAAAT
The DNA here is from genome assembly GCA_038442645.1 of Agave tequilana. NCBI lineage: Eukaryota > Viridiplantae > Streptophyta > Magnoliopsida > Asparagales > Asparagaceae > Agave > Agave tequilana. The sequence goes on along the minus strand of JAVJIF010016933.1, from coordinate 10,248 downwards.
AGAGAATAATATCAATTTAATATTTTTAATACCAATATTGAAAATGAAACATATACTAATTTAAAATAATTTTCTTAGGAGCGTATGATACCAAATTAAAAAATCAATATCATTTTGCAATCATTTTTCATCATAAAGTGTGGGAGTAAAATACCAAAGGTAAACAAAACCAATTAAAAGCTGAAATATGAATTTTCTCCCCCTTTATGAAATACTAAACAAGATGATGCATAAGCTTGTATAAGATACCAATTGAAAAATAATCAATTGAAATATAATTGTCATTTAAGAAGTCAAGCTTAGCATAAACAAAATTTGTGCTCAAAGATATAGAGATATAGTAAGCACAAATAAAAGTAAATACATGTATATGTATGGCAAATTTAATACCAATCGAAATTGATACTATTTGAAGTGTAAGCTTACATATATAAAAACATATATGAGTATTCAAAAAGAATGTCAATAGTGATACCAATTGAAAAGATACAATGATATCAATTGAAACTATAATGAGAATCAAGTGTATAACTCATACTTTTTACCACCCATTTCATGCACAAGTTTAAATAGATTTTCAATAATGAGCATATAAGGCATGGTCGCCCAACCAACCGCCCTTTGGATGGTGGGGTTTTCAAAAATAGGTTTGAAAATAATATAACATGTTTGAAAACTCTACCATATGAAGAATACCGTAACTAATTTAATGATAAATTTGAAAACTGGTACGAAATCCTTCAAGTAAGGAATAAAGTAAAATTATATTTCATGAAAAACATGTAAGTCACGATCATCAACACTCAAAATCTATAAGGCACAAATCATACTCATGAAAACAAAATCATGAGAAAACTTTAAGTAAAGTGAGTGTATAAGAGTTATGTGAAACACATCATTATAAAAATAGGCAATCGAGCTCAATATGAAATTCCTTAAAACATGAAAATCATCAAAATTAGAATCCTTCAAGGTATATGTAAATTTTGTACAAACTAAAGTATACATACATAACCAAACATGAACGAGTCCACAAAAGTATATGCATGAAGGCAAGTGGCTCAAGGATGTATATGTATAACTAATAGTTTAGTCAAAATAGACATATACATAAAGTTTAACATAAACATGAAAAACATGTCAAAAATGTGGAATACAAGTCAAAATGTATGAATCATCAAAACTAGACTATACTAGTACATCTAATGGGTACAAATGAATATTCAAGTACAAACATATAATAATCTATTTGTGGCTCACTAGTTGTACAAGTATATATCCAAGTTTTAATGAAAACTAACATCTAGACATGTAATCAAAACATGAAGTGCAAATGTTTAAACAAAACTCATATGATCATTATGTAAATACACATGCATTAGATCTATGATATACACAATAGTTAAAACAAATGTGAGAATACAAAAGTATAAGTCCATATTAAACATGGGTGATCTCAAATACTAATCATGCATGTCACAAGTCTAATAATCATGACATTTAACATACTAATCATGAAACGAGACATGCTAAAAATCAACAATATGAAAAGTATGTAAACATAAATGAGGAGTAAGTGATCGTTACTAAAACCAATAGGCCACATCTTCATATCTCCAAATCATGTGGTCCTTCCACCAAACTCTCCTTGAAAGTGATGCATCCAAATAGTCCTCTTTAAGCTCGGAACGCATCCACCTCAAGGCACTATTACTCTGACGTCATGTGAGAGCCCGCACCTACATCAAATAAAATAGGAGTGGTCTTTGGTACCCATACTCTTTGGCTCCATGGGGGTTAGCTCCTTTTCTAACCCATACAAATTTATTTGCTAAATTTGAATCATGTATCTTATCAAAACAAAATTTAGTAAGGTGGCCCTTACGTCCACAATGTGTACAAGTGTACACATGAGCATACATCGTGTTATGAGTGTGAACGTGGGAAGCATGTATATGTCATGGTTTGTGTGCATGCATAGATGGAATTTGTTTCTTGCGAAACATGGATTCCAATCATGTATGGTTCATGGCACAATGGCTCAAAGTGGAGCCCAAACATTTAACACTTTTCTTCAAAACATTTATATCATTTTTAATACTTGAAGATAAAGTGGAGCATGCAATAGGTGAGCTAGAATGTGAAGCTACACTAGCTTGGTAAACATGAGAATTAAAGTCATTTTTCAAAGTAACATTTTCATTAGACATCAAATCCAAATCCTTTGAAATAGAAATAATTTTGTTTTTCAAAGAACCATTTTCTTTTAAAACAAAACAAGTTTTGAAGATAGAACTTCATTTTTCTTCAAAAAATTTTCACAACCATTTTTATTTTTCAAAATTTTGTTTTTATTTAAAACAAGTCCAAGTTGGATTTTCAAAGAGTCACACTTATTTGAAATCTCAACCTTCTCTTGTAAAGTCAAATCAAGTTTTGGACACAAATCTTTATTTTCTTCTTTTAGTCCAAAACTCTTCTTTTTCAAAAGATTATATTTTTCAAGCAATTTTTCACAAACAATTGAAAGTTCTTCATTCAAAGCATTGGCATCAATATAATCATTACTAGAAGAACTAGCATCATCATAATCTAATTGAGTTTCTGAGTTTACCTCAAGGGAGTCATTCCCTTAGACCAGTAGCAATATTGCTCGAATTCTCTACTAGATTCATCCTCCACAATGGTTAGCGTTTGAAACTTGGAGGAGGTCAACGTGTTTCATATTGCAAAGGCGGAATCATAGTTAGAAATCATAGAAAGATATTCTTTGTTAAGCGTGCTTCTAAGTGCCTCAAGGGCTTGTGCATTGGCCTCTATATGCTTGCTATTAGCAAGATAGGATTTCTTTGTAGCGGTAAGGAAAACATGCAATCCTAGGGTTTTTTCGGTACATAGACATCCTAGCCTTCCAAACAACAATGTTGGAAGTATCAAACATAGGTGGGGTCATGAAGTCCATGAGTGCAAACAATATAAGTGTGCAAATGCAAATAATAGATTAGCTAACCAAGATCTCAATCCTAAGTGGTTAAACCTAATATCAGGAGCGTAAGCTCTTATACCAATTGAAAAATACACCTAGAGAGGGGGTGAATAGGTGTATGGCTAATCTAATGAACAATAATGTGGAATTAAAAACTTAATGCAACACACTTAGTGTAACTGATTGATGCTAAACCTGCACAAAAAATACGAAATTTCAGATCTAATAATAAACTTGTGCAAGTGCTCAATTCTTCCGCTATAGCAAGTGGCTATGCGGGTCGTGATCCACAAGGAGGATTTGCGATGGAAGCTTTACGTGTCTTTATTGAAATCTTATGAAAATAAGCGAAGGTTCTTCTCTGTTTTTAAAGTTAAGAAAAAGAAAAAGAAAGTTAATGGTTAAAGTTAAGAAGAAAGCGAGAGATGAAGAAGATGGAAATCAGAAAACGATGAAAAGCGACTATGTACAATGAAGTGGAGAAGAAAGAGTTTGAGGAGGTGTTGGTCTATACATAAGAAGTAAAAGAAAAGAGAGAGAGAAAAGTAAAGAAATACTACCTAGGTTGAGTGTTGACTTACTTGGAAACCTTCTTGCAAGTTCTACCTTTTTGCTTCGGAGGCGTTCAACGCATAGATCATAACTCAAGCTCGGTCCCCGTGCACATTATATCGTCAAGCCTAGCAAGAACGAAGTGATGCGGATCTTGGAAGAGGAGAACGTCTTCATGAACTATCGCTGGCTCTCACGTAGCTTGGTTATACTTGCTTTGGAATTCACTTGTACACTCACACATACAACCAAGGTAAAGTAGAAGAGGAAGAGGAAAGCAAAACAAATGTAAAGTAAAGCAGAATAGAAAACAAACAAAGCATTTACCTTTATTACTTGCTGAGACAATGAAAGAAAGGAGTAGGGTACATCGTCGGTGTCACTCTCAACATCAGCCCCTCTCTCTTACTTACATGAATCTTCTTCTACCCTAAGTTACATACAAATTACATACATAAAAAGAAAGACTAAAAACCTAAACTAAGGAATGAAAACTAAGCTAAATCCTAATATGCCTTCACGTACATTTTTCAGCGCAGATAATGGCCTTTTATAGGCATAAACCCAACAACCAGAATCCCGGGGAGGTCGGGGGAGCAAACGCTCCCCTAACTCCCCAACAAAGCCGCGGAAACGCGGTCCAAGCCGCGTTTCCGTGGCAAGGGTGTGGCCAGGTGGCCACACCCTGTTGGTGGGTCTCTCTAGGGTCTTCTTCTGGCTTTATCCTTTATTGGTTTTGTCGTTTGAGCTCCGGATTCTGATGAAATGGCCACGGATTCTTGGCTTTAACGATCGATTCTGAGAGGATTCTTCTCAACCGGTTTCAACCTCTTGATTTTGCCCTGATTTTATGTGTACAAATTAACTCTGATTTAATTCAGAATTCTGGTGGGCTTTTGGGCTCATTTCTCTTCATCTCCTTAAGGATTGGGCCTGCAAATAAATTAGACAAATAATTAGGACAATGCAGGCTTTTATTCTAAAATAAGTATGGAAATGTAACATTAAATATGCAACATTAGCAACCAATCACACCCCCATACCTATCGTTTGCTCGTCCTCGAGCAAAACAACTAAATTATACTAAGGATTATTAGACCACTTTCGCAGGTCACGTGATTGCACTGAGCATGTGCAACAAGCCGTTAAACCTCTAGGTTTCCCTAGAGGATGAGTGTTGTCTCGTGAGGGTTTTCAGCGGATTGCACCCAAAAATCCATAAAGAAAGAGAAATAAAGAGTTAGTATTTTCGAAAAGCATTTTGAAAGAGAAAAAATATTTGAAATATGACTGTAAGATCTAAGCAATCTATAAGTTATAGGAAAGCCGAATTTTCATTCCTAAACTTAGTCCTCTATTCAAAAATTTGTTATCAATCAAAGTAAGGAGTCAAATTGTGCTTCTCATCTAGTCTATTACTTTACCCTAAGTCATATGCACCTTGTGGATGTGAAAATTTTGACTAAGGGTTCATTAACTCTAACTCTTATGCCTTATTTATTTTATATATATACTTTTTTTTTGTGATATTATTCCTTAGTTTTATTAGGCTTTCTAATCTGCCCATGTAACGAGCCTTTAATCGATGACTCCCAAACTCAACGGTCTTAGGGCACCAGGTGAGAAAACACCCCAAGGACGTAAGAACTCGAGCAAACCAGCCACAAAACTAAGGATTTTATTATATGAACCTCTTTTAGGCGTGAATACTTATGCTTTATTAGGCACAAATACCCAGCTTAATCAGAGGATTTTTCTTTTCAAACTTATCTAATCATCTTTCGCATAAATACTAAGGCTTGCTTAGGCCAAAGCACCTAGCTAGTCAATAATTAGACTTGTTTTTTTTTTTTCAAACTCATCTAATTATCTTTTGCATAAATACTAAGGCTTTCTTAGGCCAAAGCACCTAGCTAATCAATATTAGTTTGTTTATATATATATATATATTTTTTATAAGGCATAAGAATTTTTGTTTTTGAACCCTAAGTGTGTAAGTGTATGACGTGTGCATATTTCATCAAGGTAAAGATCAAGACCAAATTACTTTGACAAATATCTTCCTAACTCTAAAAATCAAACAAATAATCTTATTTTGACCAAGTATAAGAAATCCTAATTTGGATTTTCCTATTCCTTAAAATTAACTTAATTTCTTACAAAAATAAGTCAAAATATTGTTTCTATTTTTCAAAAAGTTTTTAAAGTAAAGAAAAAAAGTTAAAATTTTTTTTTATATACTTTAAAGAAAAAGAAAAGTTATGTTAGACCCTCCCCCACACCTATCTCATGCATTGTCCTCAATGTATAAATTAATGCATAGATGCATGAAAAAGAAGAAAGGGAAGGAAAATGGTTACCTTAAGGCGGTGGTTCCGGTGGTGGTCTGATTGGTCCACGAAACATGGCCCAATCAACTTTTCTTGGGTCTCGGAGGAACCCACCAAAATATCTTTAATATAACCCATTAAAAAGATAAATCCATGAAGGATCTTTATTAAATATTTAACCCCATCTAATTTCCATATTCCATAATTGATTTTGGAGTCAAATTTGTCAACCACCTCGTCCCAGAATGGAGTATGAAATGATAGAACGGTTGACTTGGACTCAGGAAGGACAGGAACTAATACCGACTCGGGAAGGTGACTTAAGTCAAGTAAAGGTTCAGGAGTCGAATTGGTTCAAGAAGCGGGTCCAAGTCAAGAAGTTGAAACTCTAGTCCACATGTATTTTCTAACAATGGAATGTGACCTAATATGGGTGATTCCAGTTCAGGAATGATAGGTGGAGGAATCAAAACTGACTCTAAAATATTACTCAAGTTTGGTAACAAACGGGAGTCAAGATTGATTCAGAAAGTTGAACTGGATCACAGATTGAGAATCTAGGTCACATATCTCATTGAGTTCAATATCAAAAATGGAGAACTTGCCAATTTGTCAATAGGATCTTCAAAAGTGTATAATTGGTCAAGTTCAATATGATCCTCAAAGATGGGTGATTCAATTTCATTAGAATTAGGACAGGATCCAATGTCGACTCCGGGAAAAGATTGAAGTCAGGTAAAGATACCGGAGTCATTATTGAATCAGGAAGAAGAATTGAATCACTAAGTTGGGGTTCAAGATCATATTCATTTTCAAGTTCGATTTCAGGAAAAGGATAACTTGCCAAATTATCAATTTCATTTGGAGTTTGGGCAAGTTCAAATGGTTTGCTGAAAAGGAATCTTTAGTTCCAAAACTACATGACTCTTCGGCTGTAACAGAATGGTAAGTGACATCAGGACGGTGGGAACGTAGAGATTCGACCATCATATCTATGTCACGATTACGAGTGTTTTGAGCCTGGGTCATGGCTTCAAGCATCTTTTCATAGTTGATAGGTTCATTGTTTTGATGAAAAGATGAAGAATTGTCTTAGAAGTGGTAGTGAAATTGTGAGTCCATCAGATTTTGGGATTTGTGTTTGGACTCACGCATACTCATTTCCATAATTGATGGTTTCCTATTTTGGACGGGTGGAACTGAGTATGAATCTTGAACATAATGTGGACTGGGTGGAGAAGGAGAGCAAGGTGGTTGGAAATTATGCTCGGGGGAGGTGAATCCCCACTGACTCGGTGAAGAGTTGAAATCATTATGGAAATTATAGTTATTAGATGGGGGGTATGGGTCATATGATTCGGATAAGACCAATCTGGCACACTAGGTTGGTCAAAGTTATGATATGTCGGTTGGTAATATCCGAAAATGAAGTCGGTGTGTAATATCGATTATTATTGTTGTTGAAAAAATTATTATTATTATAGTCCATATCACACAATAGAATACAAACAAAGAAAAACAAACAAATAAACAAACAAAAAAGAAAAAATTCTAGCCTAAGTTAGGGTAGACTTAGGACCTGACGACTCCTAACTGGTTAGACTGTCCACGGGAGGTCTAATGTAGACTTTAACCACAAGCTAATCAGCCAGGTCAGGGCAAGGTTGGTGGGAGGTTTTCCGTCCAAGACGTTCCTTAATTAAATAACCACCAACCTTCGGGCTTTCGGCCCTCAATCCCTTTCCTAGACACTGATTTTGCAGGAGTTAGATTCCAACATTTTTCCCCTTAGATAATCTCCTAATTGAGTCCGAGATGTTCCTAGGGCCAACGTCTACTCAATTTTAGTTAGGCTTGGGTTAGTGAGTGCTTTGAATGTGATTTTTGGGCTAAGGAAGGGTGATCAAATCCCCACCTTATCTTGTTAATGGGTTAGTGCCCTTAAGATCAATTTGTGCAAGTGTACAAGATATGTAAGAGTCACTCAAAGCGATATAAATCAACCAAGAAGTGAGTCCTATGTTACATGCAATGCAGACGTACCTTGCTCCAGCACTCTTCAACAGTAAATATAAATGAATTGAAAAGACGCGTGCCTAAAATGCAAACGTCTAATCAATTTTTAACTTTTGCAACAAATTTTTTACTGTTGATTATTAGCAGTTTTTGTGATGGCATATAAGAAATAAATAATTGCAGCAAACTAGAATTTGCAAAGCTAGCAGCCCTGCAAAAAGCTATTAGTAGTCAACTCTTCCTTGCCGCGGATCCGCGGCTTTTGCCGTGGAAACGCGGCAATTCAGAGGGCCCTTGGTCTCTGCTTTCTAGAGCAGAGGCCCAAGGCACTTGTATGTCACTGCAATATTAATTTCCTGCTTTGATTGCCATGTAACCTGCAACAGAGAAGAAAATTCGTTTAGTTCTAAAACATTTTCAAAAAAAAATTCAGATTTCAATAAAAAACATGTTACCCTCCCGGCAACGGCGCCAAAATTTGATTGATGCTAAACCTGCACAAAAAATATGAAATTTCAGATCTAATAATAAACTTGTGCAAGTGCTCAATTCTTCCGCTATAGCAAGTGGCTATGCGGGTCGTGATCCACAAGGAGGGTTTGCGATGGAAGCTTTACGTGTCTTTATTGAAATCTTATGAAAATAAGCGAAGGTTCTTCTCTGTTTTTAAGTTAAGAAAAAGAAAAAGAAAGTTAATGGTTAAAGTTAAGAAGAAAGCGAGAGATGAAGAAGATGGAAAATCAGAAAACGATGAAAAGCGACTATGTACAATGAAGTGGAGAAGAAAGAGTTTGAGGAGGTGTTGGTCTATACATAAGAAGTAAAAGAAAAGAGAGAGAAAAGTAAAGAAATACTTACCTAGGTTGAGTGTTGACTTACTTGGAAACCTTCTTGCAAGTTCTACCTTTTTGCTTCGGAGGCGTTCAACGCATAGATCATAAACTCGAGCTCGGTCCCCGTGCACATTATATCGTTAAGCCTAGCAAGAACGAAGTGATGCGGATCTGGAAGAGGAGAACGTCTTCATTAACTATCACTGGCTCTCACGTAGCTTGGTTATACTTGCTTTGGAATTCACTTGTATACTCAACACATACAACCAAGGTAAAGTAGAAGAGGAAGAGGAAAGCAAAACAAATGTAAAATAAAGCAGAATAGAAAACAAACAAAGCATTTACCTTTATTACTTGCCGAGACAATGAAAGAAAGGAGTAGGGTACATCGTCGGTGTCACTCTCAACATCAGCCCCTCTCTCTTACTTACATGAATCTTCTTCTACCCTAAGTTACTTGGAACCTTCTTGTAAGTTCTACCTTTTTGCTTCGGAGGCGTTCAACGCATAGATCATAAACTCGAGCTCGGTCCCCGTGCACATTATATCGTCAAGCCTAGCAAGAACGAAGTGATGCGGATCTTGGAAGAGGAGAACGTCTTCATGAACTATCGCTGGCTCTCACGTAGCTTGGTTATACTTGCTTTGGAATTCACTTGTACACTCAACACATACAACCAAGGTAAAGTAGAAGAGGAAGAGGAAAGCAAAACAAATGTAAAGTAAAGCAGAATAGAAAACAAACAAGCATTTACCTTTATTACTTGCTGAGACAATGAAAGAAAGGAGTAGGATACATCGTCGATGTCACTCTCAATATCAGCCCCTCTCTCTTACTTACATGAATCTTCTTCTACCCTAAGTTACATACAAATTACATACATAAAAAGAAAGACTAAAAACCTAAACTAAGGAATGAAAACTAAGCTAAATCCTAATATGCCTTCACGTACATTTTTCAGCGCAGATAATGGCCTTTTATAGGCATAAACCCAACACCGAATCCCGGGGAGGTCGGGGGAGCAACCGCTCCCCCTAACTCCCCAACAAAGCCACGGAAACGCGGCCCAAGCTGCGTTTCCGCGGCAAGGGTGTGGCCAGGTGGCCACACCCTGTTGGTGGGTCTCTCCGGGGTCTTCTTCTGGCTTTATCCTTTATTGGTTTTGTCGTTTGAGCTCCGGATTCTGATGAAATGGCCTCGATTCTTGGCTTTAACCGATCGATTCTGAGAGGATTCTTCTCAACCGGTTTCAACTCTTGATTTTGCCCTGATTTTATGTGTACGAATTAACTCTGATTTAATTCAGAATTCTGGTGGCTTTTGGGCTCATTTCTCTTCATCTCCTTAAGGATTGGGCCTGCAAATAAATTAGATAAATAATTAGGACAATGCAGGCTTTTATTCTAAAATAAGTATGGAAATGTAACATAAATATGCAACATTAGCAACCAATCACACCCCATACCTATCTTTTGCTCGTCCTCGAGCAAAAAACTAAATTATACTAAGGATTATTAGACCACTTTCGCA